>DWPQ01001331.1:0-12511 GCA_018251795.1 Perichares adela | reverse complement strand
CTTTTCTGTCTAAATTTTTACTTGCGTGTGGCTTCGTCTCAGGGTTTCCTCGACCCTGGACGGGGTAACATGACAACCTGGAGATAAACAATCCTACACTTTTCCTTTTTTTGCATATGAATGAATAAATAAATAACCGTTACCTATTATCCTAGTGGCGATAGAGCCATTTCTCCGGATGAAAAATATCCTGATTAGTCTCGATAAATATCAAATACCCATACTAAATACCATCTTAATGTGTGAGCCAAATATGAACATTACTAAGATTTAAAAAAAATTAAGCCGAATCTGCTATAGTCAACTTTTATTACACTAAATAAGTGGTACATGCCTTCCGTAGATATCTGCCAGATCTGCCAGAGCCACACTAAGGAGCCTAAGAGCCACATCCGGCTCTGGAGCCGTACTTTGCCGACCACAGGTCTCTCCTACCTGCAGGTCTGTGACACTGACAACCCTGGCATTAGCACGCTACATATCGGGGAAATTCTGACACCTTGCCAACCCGAATCCCGCAGCCCGTGTGAGACGCCACCCGCCCCATTTATCCAATTACTGGTCACTGGTGGACGTAACGTTCAGTAATTATTGTATTTTATTTAAGCAACTAGATGTGTCAGCCTGGAAATCAGTGTGTCGCAAAGATTTTCCCGCGTAAATCCGAATCCCGCGGGAATTGTAAGACAAAAAGTCTGAGTTACTCCGCATTACAACAGCTATCTTCCAATGAAAGTCTTGTCTAAATCGGTCCAGCCGTTCTAGAGATTAGCCGGAATAAGCAGACAGAAAAAATTGTAAAAAAAATGCTTTGGTATAATAATAAGTACCGTGTATACATAAAGCTGTTATTTTAATATTACAAACAAACACTCCAATTTTATTTAGGTAGCTAAGATAAGTATTGATAAGAAAGACTGACAAGCAGACAAGATAAGTATAGCTGTACATACAGCTAGCAGAAAATATTAGGGACATCCCGATTTAGTACTCAATATATTTCAGTTCGCCGACGCGAAGATAAAATCGCCCTTAGAGTCACGAGGAGCCAACTGGGCGTCCATCACGAGATCCTGGAGTCTTGCCATGTGTCGGAAGGCCGCAGAGGGTATTTTAATAGTTAAAAGTCCCACAACTCGAAACCTTTTCCTACAGAGGTCGGGTATCTTTTGTAACATTTCCCCCGTAAACAACAAATTGGATAAAATAACTAGGGATTTCCCGGTACAATCTCGCCACAAAGTTTTGTGATTGGTTATTTCATGCACAACTTTTTGCATTTATTGTGCCGTGTGAAATCTACCAATCCCCGCATATCGTCAACACCTTAACCGCTCAGAATATGAGCGGATTTCAATGATTTTGATGACTTTTACCAATAATTCGTTAAGGCTTCAAAAATTATAATTTTTACAACCAGTTCTCTGCCTATTAAAGCGCCATTTCTAAAGGTTGGAATTTGTCTATGAGGTCTTGAAATAAATAAAAAGCATAATGTAAAATAAACAAATTTTAATTTATTGATAATAATAACTAAAAAAAAATATTTTACACAATACAATATTAATTAGTATTACACCACTAAGAATAATTATTTGTTAACATATCAAGACGTGGACTAGCAAATAAAAATAACTTATACAAATCGTTTACCTTTATAATGTCAAAGGATGCATTTACAGTATGTAGGGCTATTTATAATTTAACTTTAATGGGCAGAGAGCCGTGTCGTAAATAGGTATATTACTATTACTATACTTTAAAAACCGAATCAAACACGTTACAACTGAGTAGAATGGACCGCATGGTATGTGGGATCTATATTAAATCCTTCGAGTTCAAAATCAGGTGTCACTCATATCGGAATTTCTGCACGAAACCAAAATATACTTTCATCAGTTAACACCATGATGACTCAACGTGCATTCCAAGGTACGAATGCCCTAATAAGGTTAAGTCACTGGCACTCATTCCGATTAAAAGACTTAACCTTCCGAAGACTAAGCCTTCCGAAGTACGAATTTGATGCTACTGGCCCTAGAGGCCTTTACAGCTTCACGCGGACAGGCATGAAGTACAAGAAATTAATGAAATTTAACCACTACCGGTCACTCATTCACTCAATTCATACCACTTATGATCGACACATCCCGTTAGATGAAGAGGACCTTACGAGTGAAATCTGTAAACCACGCTTAAACTTAACTTAAACTTCTTTGGTTTGCAGTATGGACAACTTTCGTTTTCGTATTTATAAACATTACTATGACTCAGCCTAAGGTTAAGCTGAGTGTATTGAGTGCACAATGTTGATGATTTACGAAAATATTACGCTAATAACCGCACAAACATACTTGTCAATACTGCAAAGCAAAGTTAAAGATAACTCTAAGCGTAGTTTATACATTTCGACCCAAGCGCGCAAAACTATTACCTTGAATAATGAAGGCTTTGTGAAGCAATCATGACAATAAACTGAATAAGGTAACTATCCACACGAGCATTATAACACGATACCCACACTTACATTTCAGAGTTTTGTGCACTGAACATGTTACTTCCAATACACCTCGTTCCAGACAACGACAAAACAACTCGTGTTAACTAAACTAGTGCATATAGTTTCACCAAACCCATTCATGTTAAGCTTAAATTTGTTCACGGTGTGTGAGTGAGTGTGTGAGAATGTGTCACATTGTAAGAATGTGGCATTGTGTGAGAATGAGTCAATGCATGAGAATGAGTAAGTGTGTGAGAATGAGTGTGCGTGCGTGATGTACTTCTCAGCAAAACTTACAGATTAGTAGTAATACACCTATTTATACCATGCTCCCTAACCATAAAGGCAGTCGCACACGATCCAATACTATTCGTAATATTTTTATGATAGATACTTAACGCGTGCTATAATCAGCATCGTATGCGGTAAATATACTGTGATGCTGGGTAGCGAACTTACAGCTGTTTTCAATCATGTCTAAAATGGTTTTAGAAAACATGTTACATCATGCGTTTACATCTCATAATTTTTATATAATGACTTCATGATTGTTGCAGTTCTGAATGCACAGTCTTAAAAACTGTTCTAGTGATAGTATCGTGTGCGCAAACCTTTATATTATTATAATAATCGATATATACGAGGGAGTTAAATAGTCAACGATCGAGACGCCCAGATACATGCGTCTCGTTAAATATCATACTTTATTAAAATGGCAGTCCCTTCCAATGGTCTTTATACATATTAAATATCATTATAACATTATATTCATTAAAATATCGTATCGTACACCTGTCGGAAAAGAAGCCATAACGGTAGAAAACAATTTTATTATTAAAAAAGTCTTATATCCTATGCGTAAATCTAGCAAACCAGAGCATACTTCATTATACGCTTTTTTATCTGTGCAGCACTTGGATGTACGTGCAAGAACCCTTTGCATTGCATTCCTCGTTTAAAAATCATGTATTGGACAGATAAAAAAGTATTAATGCAAAACACCCTTAAATAGACAATTAATGCATGCGTGGAATTTACAAATACTACGAGTGGAAATTATTATAAATATTCGATAACCATAGAAAAAGGTGTTTATTTAACACAGACTTGGCAAACGACTGATATGCCATTTTTAAGTTTTTTTTTTTATTGTGCGACATTTTGCCAGCATCGTAGTTTAGTAGAAAAAGTTAAAAAAGGCGGGAATTGTTTTTTTTGTTACAGAGTAGGAAAGAGCAGTTGTGCAGAAAACGATATTTAATTATTGAGCATAAACCGTGAACCTACAGATGGTATGATTAATTACAAATTTACCTCAAAAGCATGCTTCGACTGTTACTGCCGTCCCACAATGTTACCATTTCGCGCACGCCTTAAATATAAACACCTACATTACGTAACCTATAACCTATTTTAAATGTAGAGGCTTACCAGCGCGACAACCACGACTAAATGATTGAAGCCGGATATCAAAATTTGTGCTTAAAATACGGTAAATCATGGAACGAAAATATAAAGGGAATATGTCATAGAACGAATTCGCTGAACAGATAAGTAATTCACACTAAAGCAATCTAATTTCGGATTACACACATAAACAATTTTAATGTAATCAGGGTTACCGTAAAAATACTTATCACAAAATTAAACCTTGTTAGCATAATTATTTTTCTTTTCTATCCATCCGCCATCTGTTAGCCGAAATCAATATATTAAGTATTGAATTGTTTACTTGTTTACCAATATAACTACTAGATGGCGCTAGAACGGTTAGAATTGCAATTTGATCTAAATCCTGTTTTAAAGTTGATATCAAATTAATAAAAAAATATTTCTAAAAAAGCTTTGAATTGGAAGAAGAGCTCCCATATGTTCTAATGGTGTTTCCATGACTCATACGAAAGAAGGGTATTACAAAAGGTTACCACAATAAAACGCGCGCAATTTTGGCGTAACCGAAATGTAAAAATGCCTTTAGTTTATATAATATTATAACCTTACACTCCTAAACCTAACTTACGTCTATAATATGAACTGTGATGCAGGGATGGTAGGTACAGCATCCATAAAAAAACATCTATAGAACAGTAAAATAGTACCACAGATAAAATATTACATTAATGTTACGCGCCAAAACATTTCATTCAATCACAAAACAGTACGTTTATAATCTACATTGTCATTGGTTCAAAACGTTCGCGCCATTTTCAATGTCAAATTTGAGTCCATTTTTATCCATAAATGTAATGATAAAAGTGCCTTTACACCGATCAATTATTTTATAACCCTTTCTGGAACGAACTGAAACGATTCTTACAAAACTTGTTATTCTATTTTCAATCTAAAGCAAGCTTGTGGCTCAATTTAATATTATTTGACTCGGTTTTGTTCCTTTTTTCCATTGTCGAAGATGGCCGATGTAATTTTCATCTGTGGTACTAAAATACTAGCGTGCATAAATATACGCGTATAAAGAGATGAAGCTGAGAAAATTAATAGTTGATATATAAATTCGTACAGAATTAACTATCAATGTGAAACAGATCAGACTTTTTAATTTTGCCGTATAACTCCAGACTTGTGTCACTGGCAAACTTGGCAACTGAGAACGATAGTCGGCTGTCCCTTTCTGTCTGCACTTGTGTGAGAGGGAGACAGATATTCATCCAAACTATTATTTTCACGCTCCATCTCTTCGTAATGTTTGCGAGCGTGTCTGTGTGTGTAACACACACACCGAGACGGAGTGAACGAGGTTGTGTGTGTCAGTAAGTACAGTTGGTCGTGATGACGTCGATTTCATGTTTATAAAATATGATTGGTGATTAAAAAATGACTTTCCTCAGACAGTTTCATAGACTCCTCACCTAATTCCTGTAGAAGCGTTTTAAAAAATGCTACGTGTAATTTAAATTGATTTCAGAATTCCTTTTGTTTTTTTTATCAAGTATACTTTGACAATATCAATCGTCTTGATTCCTGACTGAAAATTAGAGTCTTGACTCTTTCAATCGCAATGGAGAAATAAATTCGATCTTGTCGTGTGGTTAATAGGTTTCACGTTAATCTATGTTAGAGAGGGATCGCAATAATACAGAGTAGGACAGTGATAAATCAATATATTACATTGTCAAAGTATAAATCATCTTAATTAAGTCTAAGTGTTCAAATTCCATTATTTTATGTAATCAGTGAACATTCATATACATGGACCATTGATAAGAGCCGGTACCGGCATCTCTATAAACGCACTCGATTTCATATAAAACTTATCAATCCGCATAGTTATGGTAACATATTATTAAGTATGCCATCGAGAACTATAAATTAGGTATAAAAAACTAAATGTGTAGATTTATAGAAAAATTATACAACGACAGAGCGCAGAATGTTATAAAACGCATTGTATACCCGTCTCTGTCCCTCACGGCTTTACTGGGATCACCTCTCTCAGCGCACGCACACACACACATCTACAACATTCTGAACTGTGCCCGACAAGAATCAACACCAACTGGTCCATGTATACAGACTTATTTTATACAATACAATACATCCAGAACCAGAAAATACAGTAAAATCGTATAAATAACCCCACTCGACTCTGTCTACAGAGATCCTTTCAATAGTAATATTTTTTTATTTCTTAATTAATAAAATTTCGGTGACAGCATTAAACCTAACATACAATTACATGTAACTCATACTCGTAATGTAGCATTGAGTTAGGAAATATTACAATTATACATATTATAACGACGGTGTTGCAACTGTGGACGCAGACTGAGGGGCGTGGCCACGGACAACGTGCGAACGACAAGAGAACGTAGAAAAATAAATATTGACTTACATGTCCGTCTCGTTCTTTCATAGAGAATTTTCGTTAGAGAGAAAGGGACGACTGAAGTTCACATGTTTTTCTCATGTCAACAGCAAAAAACGAGTAGATGGTTCAATCTGATTTCCGTCACCACTACCAATATAAAGCCATTACTGTTGCAGCGACAATAAATCGGAAAACCTGCTTGTTAACAACTTTCCAAAGTATTGAACGCCAGAATGGACTCTGGGACTGTATTGTACTGCAAAATTCAGACCTCATACTCGTGTCGTTCATTTTAGTACAAACTGTTTGAACAATGTAAACTAGATGTTGAATTAAGTTTGCTGCAGACTCTACATTTTGTTATAAAACAGCTTTGACAAATAAAGTCACATGACTCTTTCTATAAAACGTCAAATGACTGTCAAGAGCGAGATAGATATATAAGTCAACTCTTACTTTTCGACGCTGCAAGTGGCGTGACCGTTCGCAGTTTCGTTTCATCCAATCACTCGGTCGAAACTTCGACCAATCAACGGTGTGCGTTACATGTGTGCGTTTCGTTTATTGATGCTTCGACTCGTCTGCATCGCCATCCACGCTTGCAACACCTCGACACATTATAATAATAATCATTTATTTATTATAGTGACGAAAACATATCATTCAATAAATTAAAATGTTGATACACATTAATAATAATATTTGGTTCTTTAATTTTAAATGGTTAGGTGATTATTAATTTTTTTTATTCATTAAAATACTTGTACGACGTTCTGTTGTGCGAAGTGTTCAAATCTGTAAAAGGAAATGTATATGTTGTTATTAGCTGCGAATATTGTATATGGCAATACTCAATGGTACTTAATTTGATGAGGTAAATATTGATAGACAACCTTTTATAGCTGAGCCTGTGACGGCAACTCTCAACTGTAAACTTTATGGTGTTAAATTTATCAATAACTGGTTAAATATCTATTGCCCAGGGATTGGTTGCAATAACTAACCTTTCCCATTTTAATGATAAGCCCTTAATTATTACTGTTTCTCATTATACTGAAACAGAAACATGTCAAAACATTTCACGATTGCAAAAGGAGGTTGTAAGCCAGGCAAAGAACCCAGTATAAAACCCTGTCACCATGAACGAATACCTTCAGAATTAAACTAGGTTGTATAAAATCCAGTGACCTTGAACAGAAGGAACCTATTGCTATAATCTCATCAGAGCCGGCAGACAAAAATCTTAGTTGTAACCGTTCCCGCTTACGCCATTTTAAAAATGTATGGAAATGACAGTCCCTGCGGAAAGGGTTTTGGCGTGACAACACATCATCTTTCCGCAGGGACTGTCATTACAACAGGATGCACCAAGTTTATGTGAGTTTGACTTGGACTTAATGATGGATTGGGCCCCTTTATGTAAGTATGCACAAGTTGATAAGAATGGATCTAATATGCTGTTTAGTATATAGTTGTAATCTGGTTTTAATAACTGCCCCACTGCTGGGCTCGGGACTCCTCCCATACTGACACGGTTTAAGGCCATAGTCCACCACGCTGGCCAAGTGCGGGTTGGCGGACTTCATACACCTTTGAACATAATGGAGAACTCTCCAGTGTGCAGGTTTCCTTACGATGTATTCCTTCACCGAAAACCAAGTAATAATTAATTTCTAATACGCCTGTAACTTAGAAGATTATTGGTGCGCGCCGGGATCGATCTCACGACCTCCCGTTGGAGAGACCATCTTTTAAAACCACTAGGCTATCACTTATCTTTACATCTACGTGTAACTTAAAGTAATAATAACATAAGCGAAGTCAACTCACCGAGTCACAGAAACTAAACCAGGCAGTATTCGTCCCCTCCACAGAAAGGCTCCAAACGCTACGCTAATCATAAATCGTTACAACATATCATTACATTACATATATAAATGTATATGTGAACAATGTGATACACACACACACGCCATGTACACAGGACCATGCACACACAGTAAACTACACTCCTCCCTATTAGCGTAAATGCTTCAGTTTTGTTAAAAATTATCATTTATGTATACATACAAAATAAATAAGCAATTAACGTGGTATAGTACCCTGTCGGCCCGACATTGAACCGTAAGCCGACGGGACAGGGTTGGTTGTGCTTCGTATAAGTGATAGGATCAGATCGGTGTCGCATCAAGCTTACGCGTGACGGAAGTCACGCGGCCATCGAGACGCATTCAAATGTCGACCTAAACACGCACCGCACACGGTCCACATTTCAATTGCGTTCGGTTGTTTATACGAGTGCATATAAAACATAAATATTCACATAGGAAAAGCGTTTGCGCGTACCGCTTACACACCGCCTCGTAAACGTGAAGCAACGATCGCTTGCAACGTGTATAAAAATGAAAATCGGCGACGCCATCTTGTGACGCGTCCGCCATTTTGTTTAGACCGCACTAAAAAGGTCGTTATCGCGATCGTTGCATGGGACAGCGTAACCAATTGCCACTGAGACAGACTGAGATGCATGGTCGAAGAAGGTATTATAAGACCAAATCACATGATGGAATATTCCCAGGGTCTTAGAATGTATACAATATAATGCTTAGCATCGACGTTAACACAATATTGCCAACATGACAAGTTGAGGTGATATTCAAGACTCGTAATTGCGATTCAAATCAAATTTTTAATGCTACTACAATTGTTTAGACCGTTATCATAGTTATTATTTACTCAATTATCCAAGAATTCTTTCTTGGATAATTGAATGAGAAAGAAATGCCTTTCAGTGAGGAATCTAATACGACAATGATTGAAGTCATCTAAATATTTAATCGATTGTTCGATTGTCATGCGACTTTAGAATCGATTTTACAAATCGCATCTTCTAATACAAAATCACACTTCAATGTCTCAAATCGATAGTATCGTAGTCTAAAATCTTCCAGTGTATCTCAGTGGCAAGTGGTCACGCGACGTTGGTGGTAGCCTAGCGGGTGGTGTGTGAGGGTAGCGGGTGCGGGGGGATGCGGCGGTCTAGTTCCAGATGCGCAGGAACGAGTCCCAGGAGCCAGTGGCCACTGCCATCCCGTTCTCGGTGACGCCGAGACAGGACACGCGGTTGTCGTGGCCAGCCAGGATACCTGTGGAGAGAAAAGGACATTTGAGGGTAGGTACAGTTTTATATGTAAGGTACATTTTCAAAAGTCTTTAGACTTAAATTGAATGTGACGTAAACTAATTGCCACTTAAAACTATGTTGAAGATCGCATTTCTAATTTAGGTATCAACGAAGGAAGCGGAAGACGCACTTAGTTTCCTCGTAGGAATTTAGCATGTTTCCGCGGTAAAAAGTATCCTAGGTTCATCAGGAATAACTTCCGCTTCTAATAACAAACAATACTTATATAGATAGACGAGTGGACCCCGCAAACTTTGTTTCGCCATTAAAAAGTTGGTGTAAAAAATAGGGGTTGTATGTAATTTTTGGCGCCATCATAAAATAAACTTGTCCATAAAATAAAAATAATAATGTTGGGCTTGGGCCTCCCTTACAACTTAAAGTTATAAAAAATAGTTTACAACCTATTCTCAGACCTACCGATTGTACGTACAAAATGTCATAAAAATTGGTCAAGCCGTTTCGGAGGAGTTTGGCAACTGACACTGTGACACGAGAATTTTATATATATAGAAGAAGAAGAAAGATAGA
This sequence comes from Perichares adela, assembly GCA_018251795.1. Lineage (NCBI taxonomy): Eukaryota > Metazoa > Arthropoda > Insecta > Lepidoptera > Hesperiidae > Perichares > Perichares adela. The sequence goes on along the minus strand of DWPQ01001331.1, from coordinate 2,470 downwards.
AGATAAGAGTGTAAGATACCGGCGCGCTCGCTCTTCATCGAGTCCCAGACGTTGCAGTTGAAGTCGTCGTAGCCGGCGAGCAGCAGCCGCCCGCTCTTGGAGAACGCGACCGACGTGATGCCGCAGATGATGTTGTCGTGCGAGTACATCGCCAGCTCCTGGTCGGCGCGCACGTCGAACATGCGACACGTCGCGTCGTCCGACCCGGTCGCGAACGCGAACCCCGACGGGAAGAACTGCACACAACACAACACAACCGTCCGTAAGTATTTGGTGATTTGATGTTACCAGAGTGACGCTATCATAGGGACTAGACAAAAATCTTAGCGGCTACCGTTGTGTGTATGTAATGTATAAACTAGGGGTGTGCGAATAGTGTTCGAATCGAATAGTCGACTGGATTCGAAATTCGAATTATTCGCACAACCCTGGTATAAACGTCAAAGGAAAACGAAAGAGTATACATACACCAAGCATGCGTGTGGGCGTGTAAAATTTATGTTAGTGTGCTTAACGTTTATTTTTTAATTCTTAATTTCTTCATTTCTTTCCAATGCATATTATAAACAAACAATAGGATACATACACTCCTTATCTATATAATATAACATTTAAACTGCCAAATTTTCGTTAAATGTATCTAAAAATTTCGCTTCACTGAATTAACAATATGACAACGTGTTAAGTATGTAACTGACCGTAACAGCGTTGATGTCGCTCTCGTGTCCCGGGAACGTCTGCTTGCAGAGACAGTCGCGAATGTCCCACAGCTTGGCGGACGCGTCGCAGGCGCCGGACACGAACGTGCGCTGGTCCGGCGCCAGAGACAGCGACATCACGTCGCCGGTGTGCCCGGTGAACTGACCGCACTGTTGGCCCGTCTCGATGTCCCACAACGCGCTGGAATTATTCACAACTACTTACTTTAAATGCTCATTCAATGTTATCGGAATACACTGAACTCGATACTTCAGTTCAATCGGTCGAAATTTCTGCTAAATCAGTGCTCTGGGCCCAACACTCAATAAATGCCAATACTCCATAATTAATTTAACAACCCCCAGACAAAATATATATAAAGAAATATAAAGTTAGCCGGTGAGATGTATTTCTTATACATTTTCCTGTTAGCCCTACCAGCCTATACAGCTTCACGCGGACAGAAGACGGTGTCATACAGACATCATAGCACTCACCAAGTCATGTCCCCAGAGCTGGTGAGGATCTGGTTGTCGTCGAGGAAGCGGCAGCACGACAGGTAGCCCGAGTGGCCGGGCAGCTCGCGGGACACGCGCACGTTGCCTTCGCGGGTCTTCAGGCTGTGTACAAACATTAACGTTCATCTTTACATTTGGTAGGAGAGCTGGCACCAATATTTTGGGTAGATATTTGACGCAAGCTAAAAACTTGCCACATACCTCTGCCAGCCCCGCTACTCACTAGCGAGGTGTGCAGTTCCGTGTTGGGGAATAACAGGAGGTATGTAACAAGTTTTATAAGGACGAAATATTGTTTTTGTATGTATGTTTGTAATGTTTTCACACAAATACTACTGGACCGATTTAAATGAAATTTGGTATAGAGATAATTTAGAGTCATAAGAACGGACATAGGCTATTTGGAATGCGAAAAGGGGCTGGGGAAAAATAGGGGATAAAAGTTTGCATGCAAATTATTATCGTAGATTTCTTTTATCCTAGAACTTAGCAGTAAATTTTTTGTGACACACTGATTTCCACGCGTACGAAGCCGAAGGGCACAGCTAGTTGTTCAATAGAGAGATAGTAATCAGTCAGTCAGTCAGTCAGTGAGTCAGTCAGTCAGTCAGTCAGCCTGTCTGTCTGTCTGTCTGCTGTCTGTCTGTCTGTCTGTCTGTCTGTCTGTCTGTCTGTCTGTCTGTCTGTCTGTCTGTCTGTCTCTCTGTCCATCGAACCATCTATCTATCTATCTATCCATCTATCTGTATGTAGGTACCTGTAAATGGAACAGATGTTGTCGAGCCCGCCGCACGCTACGTACGAGCCGGAGGGTGCGTACGCGCACGTCATCACCCACGACGAGCGCAGCGGGATCGCGTGCACCTTGTTGGTGGTGTGGCTGTCCCACACGATCAGCTTGCCGTCCTGGCTGGCCGACACCAGGTTCCTGGGGAGGGGAGAATATACACATTACTATGTATTACAACATAATGTATAGAGTAAACGACATGCTCTATTTTAATATCATATTAGTATTCACTTTCATTCACCAAAGCTGCATTGATGATTAATTTCTAATAAGCATGTAATTTATAAAGAATTGTATTGGGGAATAAAGTAGTAGCATATTTTAGTCTACACATGATATTATAACTGTGTAGTTCGTTATTGTGTGCATGTGTGTGCTTTTATGCGTGTGTGTGTGTGTGTGTGTGTGCGCGCTTTCGTATGGGTACCTGTTTGCCTTTTTACCTCTATGCGTGTGTGCGCGT
>DWPQ01001330.1:0-12513 GCA_018251795.1 Perichares adela | reverse complement strand
TCTAAAGAACAGACTCTAGCCGTAATTAAGCAGTCAATAGTAAGTTAATACAATATTTTTTGTCCACAGTGTATCTACGGTTGCTACGTCCACTCGGCCATCCTGCCCACGTTCCATCGGAGGTGCTATTGGCTGTTACAGGTGATAGCATCTTTTACCTTTCTTTTAAAAATTGCTAGCTTCCGTTAATGCATCAGTTTATTAGCTGAGGAACTTTTACATGGATTTGCTTCAACCTATTAGCGACCTTATAACGGACACGGGTATAAGCTGTACAGGCCCATGAGTTTAAGCCAAGCCCCCTTACACGTGGCCACTTGTTCAATAATACTGCTGAAAATCACTGGGTTTAGTACTACGCAAACGATGGAATATTGGTAAGATTTTTCCTACCTGTCATTTGTTTCTTGTTGTCTTTTGTTTTTGTTCTTTCTTAGTTTACTACCTTTTTATATCTCCATCTTTGGGTCGCTGTCTTCGAGAGACAGTATTAACAGGTTACCTGACCGTGTTGGTAATGTCTTTGGTGTCACGAATGTCTATGGGCAACGATGACCGCTTATACGCATCGCGTGGCCCGTGTTCTCGTTTGTTGGCTATTGATATAAAAAACGATCTACAAATTACTCATTAATCAATGTCAAGTTATGAAGTAATAGGACGTGCAAATGAAGATTTTGACCCGAGGTAGAACACTTTATTTGTTTATCTACAAATGTACGTAAAATCATATCGGCCCATCAGAACCTTGTCCTCTTCATTCATTTCAATAACAGAAGTGAGTTGACACTACTGTTTTTGAAATTTTATTCATTTTAAAATGTTAACTGCCAGTTAATTGCAAACTGGGTTACGTTTTAACATTTATTATTAGCATTTGTAACTTTAAATAACTAAAATACTGATAGAATAATATTTAACTAATTCATTTTATAACACTAACAGTTGATATTTATTGTAAGGTGAATAATAATACAATACAATTTTCGTATGGTTACTCCAAAACCATTCCACGAACAATTCAAAAGGTGAAATCTCAATTTCAATGAAACCTACAGAATGTTCGAGAAACTACCGAGACTCACAAACATCTTGTTATTTTTCTTCCAGTTAGTTAACTTTAATAGTTTAAAAACATCTCCTGACCTACAAATCGTACCAATTACTAAACTCCGAAGTTATTTAGCCGAGTATTTATTGTTTTCGTTTCCAATCGGATTTTCCAGCGTGTTTTTTAATCCACCGTTTATTCATACTAACGCCTGCCCGCTGGTTCTCAGCGGAAATAAATCCGCCAAGTTTGAGAGCTTCCATTAATATTTCAACGACTCAAGTGAAAATATATCACAAATATTGAACTGCAAACTCCAATCCGTGGTTCTATCAATTTCGTAAGAGGACGGCATCAAAGACGCGTATTTCAAGATTTCGTATCTCGGTAAAAGCGGACTGGCGGTGAAAAATCGTACCTCTCTGTTATGGCGGGTATTAAGGGGCTCCTTTATTAGGTAGATTAGTTAATTTTATGACTTAAACTTTAATATTTTTAAGTTAAAATGTTTTTTATATGTTACTTTTAATGTTCCGAAGTTTTCGAAGTGTGAGTGGAGCTGTAATCGTTAGCTTTGATATAATCCTCCCTAGTCGTAGCACAACTATTTAATAACAAATAAGATTAGTGTTAAAGATAGTTTTATATTTATAGTTGTAATCCGTTCACGGGCCATTACGTTTTTCATGCATTAGAAAGAAAAATAACAAAAACAAAAGACTATAGTTTTCATAAGACCATGTATAAAATTGTTACGTTACAAATCATTACATTGAACTGCGTGGTAATTTTTATTTCAAAACCTTGAGAAGTTTTACTCATTTGTCCTGATTACCAGCGGTTACATTGGTCTTCGAGCCGGATTTATCGTTTACAATTAGGTATTCTCAGATATATTTTTATATTGTTCATGTCTATGAATCATTCAACTGGGCCGATTTTTTTTGTGATATTTTATTCAGATGTATGCAAAGAAAATAATTGAATAAAATAATAAATGTAGTTAGGCAGTGACATTCTCTACTACACATATATCCATATAATATGCGTCTGCGATAACGCCGACAAAGTGGCATTTCCGTAAACTTCTTACGGGTATTCAAAATTATTATACTGGCTCACAACCAGAACACTTTTAGAGCCAAAAACAATAATGTACGGCACATAGCACCGAGATTAAAAAAATCGTCGATGCGAACGCGTTTTAGCCGCTTGCCAGATTTGAGGTCAATTTGTTGATCCGAATGTGTTACAAATAAATATTTTGATCGCATCCAATATATCTATCTATCTTAATTTCCATTCTAAATGGAGCCATACTAACCTCGCTAAGCTTCATAAAACCTATTCGGTATGCTTACAAATAGCACTTATCCGCTATCGAGTAATTGCTATTAATTTTTACTAGGCATTATAAATCCTTTAAGTTTACTTCATCTTATCGTTGTAACGGTGAATTTTTTTTAGAAACATTTCCTTTTATAGCAATAGGTACGAAAAAGAGGTGGAAAGGTCTGTTTCCTAACGTACCCCATAATAGAATGTCCATACTAAGTTTCCCTTATCTTATCCGGCACTAAATTAATTCATTAAAGTCCTTAAGTAAAAAGCAGCTCACGATTAAAGCTAATAACGCTCACCGAATGGCAGCGTGAAAGAACGAAAGAGATCTCAAACGAACCGAGGTGCTTTGAGTGCGCGGCTTTCAATCACGTCGCGGGATGAGATTCTTTGTATTGAACGAAATGTCAAAGGCCACAGTGCTTTTACATTTGACTGGCCTTTAAGGCACGGTTGCTTATTATGCCCCATTTATAAAATATCCCATTGTTTATTGATATCGAAGTAACGAACGTGTTATATGGCATCACAACTATATCATTTCATATAGCGATCAAATGATGACGTTTATATTGAGTTGTCCTTTTAAGGATTGTTTTGTGTCCCCGTACAGATTCTGAAGATTGTATGTATCAAGATAACTTATAGTGACAGCATTGTTTCAGTTCTTTAGTTCTATATAAATGGTTGTAAAGCCTCCTTGACCACAGTTGTTACAAAACGTCAGTCGGAAATGTCACGAAATGAACCGCGCCGAAATATCGACGTGTAATTGAATTTCTGATTGCGCGATGCACCCGAGTGTACACTGTAAAGCGTAACAGGTGTCAATAGTGACGTAGGTACAGGTGAGCGGAGTCGTCAAATATGTATACGGTTACAAGTCTCGGGAACGCTGTTGAATATGATAGTTGTTTACGTTATAGGTCGATAGCGACATTGGAATGAATGAGTTGTTGTAGAATGTTACGAGCTTGTTGTGAAATGTCGTGCATGTCATTTGAAACTTATATCGGTATTAAACAAGTGCTTTTGGTTCAATTTGATGACTGACCTTATAGGGTTTTCTATTTGATCTTTTCAATAAACGTAATTGCTTGCTGACGGAAAACTTAAAGAAATCTGCACATCAGAGTTCTACATAAGGAAGACGAAAATGGTTTCCATTTAAGATCCTATTTAGTTCATAACTAAATATATACGATCACAACCCATAGTTGTCCAACAACTGGGCTCGTGATGCGACTTTTGTTGTCCAATTAAAATCCAGTATTTCTGTTTTCAAAGCATTGGTAATACTTAATAGAATAAATTTAGCCAACTTATCATATACCTACGTAATACCTACGTTTCTTATGTTTGTTATACATTATGTATTATGTTTTTATTTATAGAAATGTAACTTAAAGATACAAACTACGTATTATATTGAATGCGACAAGTATAAACACAAATGAGTAAAACCTTCCTGCCTATTATTAAATCTTTTGTCTTCTATAACTTATCTAAAACTTCATAATCATAATCAACGCAGTAGAGTGTGAGCGTTTAATACGTTGACACACAGTACTCAACTCTCCCCTTATGTTGACAAAGCTTTCATAATTTTCAAGCCCCTTATCGTCACATAACTCTCGCTTTAATATGTTTTGCTACTCCTCTTTGTTTTTCATCATTAATCTCGTTTAAACTACTGTCTCCACGCGAGACATTCTTAAACTCATTGAGGACCGAGTAACTTTCGACTTGGACGCAATAAAAATAATAAATATCCAGGGTTGTCACATTAATCGTGTAACTGTTATTTACAGCTATATTATGAAACTTTTGTTGATATAATGATAATATTGATATATTCTGCCCTTTTTAAAAGTCTAATTGGAGTTGTTTAATGGTTAATATTAAATAAGTGGCCGGTTTCATTAAATTATTTATTTACTTATCACACTCATTACATTAAAAATCCTTTTCCCGGGATTAAAAGTATCCTAGTGAATTACACTTAGTATGATTTATAGAATACACTTAGAATCGTTTGAGGTTCTTTTGGTTTTTCCGCGCGATACTTGTACAGACAGAAAAAGTATGTTGATCTCTTCGCGTACAAATACCATTAATTATACATACCGTAACCTGCAAAAGAACCAATACATGAGCTTATTACTGTAGGTACTTATATTTGTATACGTCAATAAAAACTGTAAATATTGGTCGGGAACCACTTTGCAAATAAAGGAAATATGAACGGCTCAGACACATTGCTAAACTATTTATACTTGCATATTAAAATTATAATATTCTAAAACCGTGGAGATTTTCAACCAAAACATCTTGCCAAAAATGCAATCTCTTAAGTTGTCTACCCACAAAACGGATAGATGCTTTAAATTTATGAACCTCATATTCATATTGAGCTACTTAATGCTCGTAGATTTACCTACGTACGAAACTGATGCAAGAGTTTAATATTCATATAGTACTGTAGTTACAAACCACAAAAAACAAATAAATTCTGTATTTTTTTTTGTTTTTGAAAGAATTTCTTTACCTTTTGGTTTTAATGTTTAAAATCATTAAGTTTGTAAAATATTAAAACAATGTTGTAGATGCACATGAATTATATAATGATATCGATATCCTGATCAGTTATTTATTATTCATTGGATAATTTAGTGCGAGATTAACGGTTATTACAATATCAAGTAGACTATTAATTAATGGATTAACTACATGAACCGATCGGAGTGTCGTTAAATTGATAGCGTTCTGGTCGTGTAGATTAATCTTATGTGAATAAGTAGTGTGGTATTTTGTAAAACGTAAGTCATAAAATTAACATCTGAACTACTTTTAAAATATGAATATTTGTTTTAAATAAGTGCCTGATTCATTTGCGGTCAGTAGTTATACACATAGTAAGTGTTGTTCATAGAATCGTTGTTTAGAAATAGTAAATAGCTAGTCATTATCGTCACGTTTTATTTTAAATAGTTTTTATGTTTGGGGCTTTGGTATTAGAGAATTAATTACGAAAAAATAATAAGGTACCTTAAAGAAAATACATTCATTTATGTTACAATGTAACAGATGTTTCGATTGCACCGAATTAATTAATTACAACGTATAGGTAATATTAAAAAAAAAACATTTATGTTATAAATAATATTATAGAAAAATTATGGCCTTATTTTACATAGTGTTGCTAACGAATTTAATGTCCCGATCGCCTCGTAATAAAAATCCGGTACGCTGTCACTATTTACAACAAATTATCACGTTAACAGAGAGTTAATGAAAAACCACAATAACTACAATAAAGCACACGTGCCGAGTGGCAACCCTGCCGGGCGGCCATTACATAAATAATGCCGCCATGTTTATTGCCGCCATTTTGAAGACAAATGGATAGTTATTACGGCGCACTCCGTTTTACATTCGCTTCTCGCGTTGAAAATTAAAATATTGTGTATTACTTATTTTGTACATAGTTTTACTGCGTGAGAGTCGATTCAAAGGCTGTTACGGATGCTGGGCATAGTTTATATCCTTCAGTTTTTCCTCCCTTTTTTCAATTGAGGGTGGTTTATGAGTTTTTGCTCGCCTCGTTATTTTACATTCCATAGTAATGAATGGACTTCCCGTACTAAATTCTCACGGGCCACTAAACAGTGCGCGAATGCATTAATATTTTTCAGTAGGTACGTAAAATGATCTTTATACCTCTCACGTATGGTTTGAGATTGAACAAAACTTTTTAACATGAAAATATTTATACGTTTATCGGCATTTGTCAGTAAATTACATACTTTTTTTGATTTTTTTTAATAATAAGTATTAGGATAAAGAACATTTAAGATAATTATGATGAATTAAAAAAAATACAAGTGTTATTCACTTGACGATATGTCAGTAAATTCAAATAAATAAAATCAAATGTACAAAAATAAAATAAATAATAATTGTTAATGATTTAGAATTTATAAATATTAAACTTTGTCTGTTTATCTTTAACTTCAAATCTATTGACTTAAAAACTTTAAAAACTTTCATACTAGCATAATAACAGATTGCTGAAACCAAAGTTAGAGGTGGCTCTTGGATTTACATGCGCTGTCGTACAATATTGCTTACTTATTTTAGTAAGGATAAAAACGCCGATGCGTCCTACAAAAATGTTGGTTTCTAGCGATGATATTGAAACATAACTCCCAACTGACCTAGGTCATTCTGCTTTACAGAACCCCGACATAGTCCTGGTGCATTACTTAAATGTGCCGTACCCGGATGACAATAAGCTGGCGACGGTCGCGCCAAGCCTCGCGCTCTGGGCGGACAAGAAGGAGTGGACGAAAGACGAACTAGTCAGCCAGTTGAAACCTATGTGTGAGTATCCAAGCACATTCATAAATAACCGATTATAATATGATAATGCAGAATAAGAAATTTGAGTTTGCACCGGTTTATACAAGAGTTTAACTTCGCAATTAGTTGTAAATTCACCTTTCTGGGCTTCGAATTAGATAAGAACTTATGAATCGATTTTTTTATACAGCGCTTAAATAAAAAGTATTGAAAATTATTATTTAAAGTACGGTATGATTGATATAAAAAAAATTAAAGGCTTATTAAAATTTGTATCTTAACTATTAACTGTTGATACTTAAATTTTTGCACAGAGGTTGGGCTTACTGAAAGTTAAAAAGGATTTCGGGAAATACAACTATATTACCTATTAACTATTACTATAAATCCTTGATTGGTGATACATTCGAGAGTGAGTCATTAAGTGATTTGTATTGCTTCGGTGGGGCAAGAGCAGTGATAGCCTAGCGGTTAAACGTTGGTCTCCCGAACGGGAGATCGTGCGATCGATCCCGGTGCGCACCAACAATTTTCTAAATTATGTGCGTATTAAAAATTTATTATCACTTGCTTTTCGATGAAGGAAAACATCGTGAGGAAACCTACACACCGGAGAGTTCATAATGTTCTCGAAGGTGCGTGAAGTCTGCCAACCCGCACTTGGCCAGCGTAGTGGACTATGGCTTTAAAACCTCTCAGTTTGAGAGGAGACCCGAGCCCAGCAGTGGGACAATTAATGGGTTGGGATGGAATTGCTTGGGTGTGTGAGACAAATTTATCGAGAATTCTTTTATCGTTTATAGTAAACCTGTCAACAGTGGGACATGGGAATAAGGCAATTTATGTAAAACATAGCAAATTAAAAAGCAACAGGGAAAGTTCATTCCGTACTGAATATTTATAAAGAGGGGGATAAAATCATTTGGCAATGTTAATGATACGTCCTCATAAATGCTGATCGCTATCCCAATGAATCTGTTTTTGAGTTTAACGAGCTTTATTGATGTGGTTAGATCATTAACGCTGATATAACCATTATTGTTAATTGGTATTTGCATCATAAAATAGGATTATAAATATGATATAATGTTTTACATATTTTAACGGCGACGTAGGATATTTTTAACTTGCCACATCTGAAGTTATATAAAATCGATTTTTTTTTCTTACAGTTTTCAGCGAAGATGAACCAGAACTCAACGGTGATTTGGAAATATCGGTGTGTATACAATTGTTTTCTTATAATGCTAAAGTTTTTAATGTCAATAAGAGTTGACTACGAAATTCAAATATCAGGGAAAAATGTTTCAGACTGCTGAGACGGTGGAAGCCATTGTTGGACAATTGATGGAGAAGCAACGACAAGCAAGAGCTGCAGCATTAGCGAGACAACTAGAATGTGGTTGTCCGGATTCAACATGCCAAGACTCAAGGACATGCGCCCATCCTCTTCGACGTTTACAAACGACTAAGGCACCAGCTTCAGATCATCATGTATCCTCCACCACTGGTCCTTCGCCTAGACCTTTAGCCCAACCCCCTAGGCAATATTCACGGGATCATAGAACAACTGCACAATCATCACCATTATTACTATCACTAGGACAGATTCAAGGAGGCGGTGGACTTCTGATATTAAACGGAACAAGTAGTAGTGGGCAACAACAGTCTTCACTAGTATCTCCATTATCAGTGACGTCATTTATATGCGAGGAACCTAGTAACAACAGGTATCGACAGCAATACAAGCCAACATTTGTACTAAAAAGAGAAATCTCAGACACCCAGCCATCTTCATGTCTACATAATACCGAAAATACTTTTGAAGTAGAAACTCAAGTAGAAGATAAAATTGAAGTTGAAACATTTGACAAGAAAAAGAAGATGGAAACCAAGAGTCGGACTCAAGTAATAGCCAGTGCTCCAGCTACTCCTTCTCGGTATCCAGATTTAGTAGAAAGATTAGAAAATAAGGTTTTGACAGAAAACTGTGATGATACGTTAGTTTTGTTAGAAACGGATGGAAACTTATCTGCTAGTGGATTTTTCGATGAAACATTGGAGTTATCTCATGAAGATATACAGAAAACTTTATCAGCTAATATGCCAATTTGTGAACTAGATAGAAGCGGTGTACGCAATTCAGATACTGCTAATGTGATGGTATCCGGGATCGATTCAATGGACTTTATAGATAGTTGTGAGGCCGTTGCATCACCCACTAATGTTGTTGATGATAATGTGTTTGTAAATTTGGATGCTTTTGATATGCTAGGTGACTTTCCAGAATTGGAAGTGCTCGACCCTAATACGATATCAACTGATACTATAGTAAGTTGTAAAAAACTTCAAATTTACTAACTTAATAAGAAAAAAAATCATAGAAAGTGAATGTAACTTATTCAATTTATTTATTTATTTCCAGGATTTATGTGAAAAATCGCCATCAGGGGAGAGTAGTGAAAAAATGCAGACTGATTGTCCTGTAGAAGGTGCTCTTAGTATAACAGATTATTCACCAGAGTGGGCGTATCCTGAAGGTGGAGTAAAAGTCTTAGTAGCTGGACCTTGGACAGATACAACGGATCAATACACAGTGCTCTTTGACAACTTCCCAGTCCCTTCCATACTTGTTCAGAATGGTCTTTTAAGATGTTTTTGCCCAGGTGAGAAATTAAACTTGTAATGTTATCAAATGAAAACTCTGAAATTGTAAAGGTAATTCATTAAAAATATTTAAGAAAAGTGCTAGAATCTCTTTTTTGTTTTGTTAAATCTCTTGCATTTGTTCGTCCCTGGTCGCTTCGTCGTGGTTAACATGAATTTTTGCCAGGCAAAGTCACATTTTATAAATAATGTTGATAATTCAAAGTTTTTTTTAATAAAAAAAAAAATTTTTCGTTTTTCCATATTTCAGCACACGAAGCGGGCTTGGCAGCATTGCAAGTGGCCTGCGGTGGTCGAGTTGTATCAGACACGGTGGTATTTGAGTACAAAGCAGGACCAGCGCCAGCTCCATCATCACCAGCGTCAGCATCTCTTCCCTCGCTGGATTTTCGGCGTTTTTCACTACTTCAGCGCTTACAACGATTGCATGGTCGATTGCAGATAAAAATTGAGCCACAAGACGAGAATAACCAGGTAACCTATCGCTACATATATTTAAAATAAAAACTTGTTTGGACTGTTGATTCTGTAACTAAACACTTATTCGTACAAATCAGCGTTAGCTGTTATTGATTGACTGATTAAAATGAGATATAAATGTCTGTTAGTAGCAATAACTAAAACAATCAACAACTTCGTAAAGATTTAATTTAACTGAGAGTTGAGAAGTAAGAGAGAAAGTTTTAAATAAATTGAGTAATATTTTGACTATTTGCGTAAGAAACTACGTAAGTAAAAAGACGGGATGACAAACGTGCGTAAAAAAATTTATCTGTAAATTTTTATTGACTAGAAATTCTTATATAATAGACACTCGATTTTTTGAACTCCAGATTGAAGATGTCCAATTATATTCCAACCCAAAGTTTGAAGACCGCTTAGTAAGCTTTTGTAAGACACTGAGCTCGAAATCTATGACTAGCTCTGAAGGCTTCACAACTGAACCGGGAGAGGACAGCTCATCCATCCTGCATTTAGCTGCTGCTTTAGGATATTCAAAGCTCACAACATTATTGCTTAGATGGAAATATGACGATGCTAATATAGCACTGGAAAAGGAAGTCAATTTAGGCGCTAGAGACTGTGATAATTGTACTCCACTGGTAAGTTCCATGTTAAAATATTTATTTTTAAACCTAAAAAACGTGCAACAAATTATTTTCATGTTTGTTTATATTTATTTTAAATAACTAGAATATCGGTAACGTAAATCTTTTCCATATCACCAATAGATTGTATTTGGTCCCGTTTGTGTTTAATGTTTTACTCTTTTTAACGCAAATTTTGGCCGTATCGGAGCTGCTCCTTAAAACATGTAAAGAGGCCTATTATATGTGTAAGATCTTAATTATGATTTGATACTTGTTTAGAATGTTAGTTGTAGGTAATAGATATCTTAATGTCAGTTGCAAAATTGGTTATTATGGGAAAGTGACAGATAAAGTTGTCCAAATATAGATTTTTTAATGTCAACAGCTGATTAACTAGCAGAAATGCCACTGTACCGCGGTAAATGACTGTCTATACTTTGGATGCCAATAACACCAGGTGCCCACTGAAGCAATGCGGGTCAAGATCTGTACAGTGTACTTGCTTGTACATAGAAGATAGAAAGATATCAGTATACAAATTGAATACTATGTAACTCCTTGTTATTCAGATGGTAGCAAGCGCTGCTGGTCACGAAGAGACGGCAGTGGTGCTCGCGCGATGGAGCGCTGGCACTCGTCGAGAGGCCGGGGCTTACGCGGCATCAGCTGCTGCTCGAAGAGCTGGTCATAATAGACTTGCTGCTATACTGGATCGCATTCACCCACCCACTAGCGATGAGGTGTTTCGCAAACCACAAGGGTAAGGATATTTTGTAATATATTTTAGTATAAATATAAACTATTACACACTTTTATTTTTATTTTACTTACGCTACACCAAAAGGTTTTCTCTAGGTAACAAGGGTAAACACAGCAAAGAAAATAACATATAGTTTTATATTCAAAAAGCTTAAGACAGGTGCACTAATGTTATCATCAAACCTAAGCAGACAATTACATTAATACCAAATTATTAAAAGTTATGTGTGTATTATAAACAATTGGTCAAAAAACTCGTGAGAAAAACTTCATAACTCAGAGTTCTCCATAACGTCTTGTAGGAATTTACGTCTTAGGGGAATACGTTTTTCTCAGCTACACAATAAATCCTTTTAGCGTTCTTCAAAAATAATAATGTCTATAAAAGACGAAGACGGATTTAAAATACACCACGCTACTCGTATTCTTCAAGTATGAAAATTTTATTTACTGCATCCAGCCATGGTTTAATAGTTTTCATAAATGATTTCAGGTTATCGCAAAAAGGCCGAGCTGGAAGCTTAGAAACTAACCTTGTGAAGAGACCGTCAATAGATAGTGGAATCAATATGGCAGATGCGTTCAGATCTAATTCAACAATAGATAAATCTGATGGAAATTCTTCATCCAGGTAAGGTATATTAAGAACATTAGTAGAAGCGGCATACTTTGTATTGCCCGGAAAAGTACCACTTGGACCGGGACAGTGTTTTTGAAAAAAATGTTTTTATGTATATCGTAAAACAATGAAATTTATGTAACTAAAAAAAATGGGAAACGTAGCTTATTTTCATCCCAAGACCTTTTCATCCCAAGACCTTCAAGTATCTCTATACATAAAAATCTCATGTCACAGTGTTAGTTGCCAAACTCCTAAGAAACGAGTGGATCGATTTTTATGAAATTTTGTACGTATATTCGTTAGGTCTGACAGTAGGTTGTAAACTATTTTTCATCTCCCTAACTTTTAAGGGGGGCCCACACCCAACATTTTGTTTTTTATTTTATGTTCAAATTTTTTTTTCTTACTATGCGGTATCAAAAAATACATTCAACCCCCAAATTTCACCTTTCAATCACAAACCTATTTTTTTACGCCAACTTTTATACGGCGAAACAACGTTGGCGGGGTCAGCTAGTTTCTATATGAAATTTAATTACAATCGGTTCAGCGGCTTGGCCGCGTATAAGTTACAGACAGACAGTCAAGACAGAATTGAGAACATGAATGGATGAAGGTGA
>DWPQ01001329.1:0-12513 GCA_018251795.1 Perichares adela | reverse complement strand
AGCTTTCTCTTATTCCACTCAGAATAAATAAGCGACGGATCATTTTGGTCGTCAAAATCGAACAGGGATTTTTACCTGGGTCCCTTATTCATTACTAGCTGCGACCGCGGGCTTGCCCGCGTGGGAATCAATGCGTCGCAAAGTTTTTCCCTCGTAAAACTGAATCCATTCCTCGAAAACACAAAGCCATTCCAAGGTTGATTCTAGGTCTTAAGGTTTATTCTACCAACTCGCAAAATTTATTGCTGGCTCTCCAATACTGCAACCTAGAGATTTTAAAATTATTGCCAGAAAAAAATTATAGATACGCTACGAATTTTGTATTACTCTACCTATTGTCTCAGGCATTACATAGTCAAAATAAATAAAAAAATGCACCGCCATGTACAGGAAACTGCTATAACAACATATTGGGAAGTTGCATTTGCACTAAATTTTCAAATTTGTACTACGAAAAACTTATCACGCACGAGTCCGATTCGTACTTGACCAGTAAATACTTTTAATTAAATAGATTCACCAGTTATCTGTTGTGCAGATCGATGCAAAAGATAACTCAGTATCCGCTGACGCTCCATTGTGATAACGAAAACGTAATTACTCATTGTTCTGTACAAGGTTATTGAGGACAACATCCAATATATAATTACTAGTAGACTCAGCAGACGTTATCCTGCGAAAAGCAATGAATGGACCAGGAGTCCAGTCCAAAGTTGGCATAAAAAATAGGGGTTGGTGATAGAAAGGGGAAAATTGGGACTTGTATGTATTTTTTGGTGCCGCATCATGAAAAAATTGTCCGTAAAATAAAAATAATAATATTGGGCGTGGGCCCCCCCTTATAACTTAGGAGTATAAAAAATTGTTTACAACCTATTCTCAGACCCACCGAATGTACGTCCAAAATTTCATAACAATTAGTCAAGCCGTTTCGGAGGAGTATGGCAACTAACACTGTGACACGAGAATTTTGTATATTTAGGTGTAGTTAAACAATCAAATTCGTGGAGAAACTAAAACAAAATGGGAAAATAAAATAGCCTATTTTCATCCCAAGACTTTTCAAGTATCTCTATATAAAATTTCATCACAATTGGTTCAGTGGTTTGGCCGTGATCACGTTACAGACATACAGACAGATTTTCGTATTTATAATATCAGTATAGATAATAAAATTTAATAAACCAAGATCTTGCATACACTGGCTTTTGTATGGGACAGTCCATGAATGGGCTAATTTTGTATAGGCTTAGATCATGCGTGTAAGAACAAGCTTTTGGATAGGCTTCTTATAGCAAAGGCTATACAAGTTAGTAATTTCTGTTATGAGGTGAGTACAGTAAATAGAGCTGTGAATGTTTTATTTGACATAATATGTTTCTAAGTCCTAGGTAGTTCTAGTGAAAACGACACTACTGCAACGATAATATGATGTAAATATGAAATTAGAAGTGCCTAATAGAAAAGAATAGCAAATACGTTACGAGTTGGTGCTATTCGTAAACGTCAGTAATAGAGTAGCGTTATCGAACCGAGGGTGG
This sequence comes from Perichares adela, assembly GCA_018251795.1. Taxonomy (NCBI): domain Eukaryota; kingdom Metazoa; phylum Arthropoda; class Insecta; order Lepidoptera; family Hesperiidae; genus Perichares; species Perichares adela. The sequence continues at coordinate 10,972 of DWPQ01001329.1, read as the reverse complement.
GTTATTGGTGATGTATAAAATAAGATATTAATAATATTAAGAGCTTTGAGTATTAAGCCAAAAGTAATTGAGGCGTAGGATTAAAACGCACGAACATCTCATACCATATAAATATGTTGATTTGTTTTTCGCCCACGTACTCTCGCAACTAAACGGACAAATTATTTGAATGCTTAGTACAAAAACCTCTATCATTCAATTCCGCAGTGCGACACGCGATAACTGAGACAAATGTATTTTGATGAAGTAATATTTACATTTCAAACAACTTCGGAATACAAGTCACATTCAGGATTGCTTCAATTATTTCAAAGACGCGGCTATGTAGAGACGTATTCCTTTGTCTAAGTTTGTCACTGTAACGGGTACTCACCATTGTATATTGGTCTCGTCGTCACCAAATATAACGATCATGCAGAAGCTATACAATAGTCTAGCCAAATATTAACTTGAATAACTAAAATAATCGGTGGAGAAGGTTTAAAATTCAATAATCGTGAGTCTGTTACAGGAAAATGTATGTAAATTGTCTATGTACTTTTCGACATAATAAATAAAATAAAATTGTTATTGTATGCTGCCTGGTTAAAATTTTATTATTCAATTAAATAAAAAAATAACTGCTATATATATAAAATTTTCGTGTCACAGTGTTGGTTGCCTGCCATACTTCACCGGAATGGCTTGACTAATTTTCATGATTTTTTGTATGTATATTGGGTAGGGCTGAGAATAAACCATTTTTCGTACCTAAGTGATAAGGTAGGCCCACCCCATACATATTTTTATTAATTCTTAGACAAATTTTACTATGATTTTATGATGTGTCATCAAAAAAATACATACAACCCTTAGTTTTCACCCTTCAAATTCAAATTCATAATCATTTTGTGTAGCTATCTCTGATATACTTATGCACGTAAATTTTTTGCTTCTACCACCAAATTGTAATACCAAACCCCAATTTTTAATACCAAAAAAATCAGTACAAATAATTTATATGACAAAATGATGTTTGCTAGGTCAGTTAGTATTTTATAACGTGGTTAGTTGGACAATGTTACCCATATTGAGTTTACATTCCCTGTGTCAGTACGGCCGCGCGTACCGGCGCGCTGCGTGGGTCGGGATCCCGGCTCTCAGACATTTCCTCCTGCAGTCAGTTCAGCACACTCGGAGCAAATACCCCCGAGTCGCGTGACACGTAATTCGTGCGAATATTCATTAAATGTCGCGTCGTTTATTTGGCTCTAGTAATTTGTCATTTCGTTAGTTTTTCGATGCACGTGAATTTAATATTCAATATCGATTTGCAATCGAAAATAACACGAAAGTTTCGAGTTCTCAAATTGTTTGTGTTTAATTTTGTAACTGTTTGTTCAATTTAACGTTTCAAGTTTATATGTGAGATTTGAAAGTAGAGGTAGTAAACAAATCTAAACGAATGGTTACCGGTGAAGGAAAATTAAAGAAATTTAATAACCCCGTAAAGTTTGTGTTTTCAAAATAATTTCATGCGTGAAAATGTTGTTGAGAACCTGTGAAGACAGTGGTGGTAACCAGAATGTGAGTAAAGTAAAATATTTGGTGTTTTGGACACATTATAGAATCATACGTGTCTCTATCTGACCGTCTGTTACTAGACGAACGAACATCGTACGTATCCATAATACCAATTTTGATTTAGCTTTCAAAAAAATATATGTCACAAGAGAAATGTATTGAGGAGTAATTTAATGGTGGGCCATCCAACCTTCACTCCAAGCCATAGCTGCCCTCAGGCGTCTTTTCTCTGATGCGTTGCCGGCCAACAAGGAGCTGAAGATCGCGATTATTACTTTGTATCGAGAAGCCAGTGATAAACCCTCCCCTCTGGTTTCTTAAGCTTTCTTAAGCTGCTAAGTTACCTCTGCCGAAGCTCACGTTCCATAAGTGTTTATTTTGGAAAACATTTTCGTATTTTTTAGGTAAAACTGTTAGGTTCTTTTTTATCCAAAACATCTTTAAAATGTTTTAGGTATTTTTTAAGTAACGCTAGTTATGTTAGTGCCTATATACCCTTGAGCTAGTTCCGAACTCTGCCTTTAACAAAGTCCCATTCCATTACCTCAAGTGAGTATCGTAGACTTGGCTCCAGACTCATTTCAATTATTTATGCTTTTACGACTGACGTCATCTACTTAATTATGTGCCTACAATGTAGCTATATATTTTACACATTTTTATATTATAAGCTATATTGACTACTAGCCCACTTGATTGTAAGTGTTGATGTAGTCTTGAATGATAAATTTAAATTTAATTTAAATTTGTTAATGTGTCTTGATTCCTATGTAGTAATGTCGTTATAATTTCTGGTTGTTGGTGCATGTTTTAGATGGGGCCTTTCAAAGTCGGTATAATCCGCAAACTATGTGTCTATCTTTAATTATCGCTATTATATAAATTAAACTAATAAGTATACACATTTACGGTGGAAGGATTTTTTACTTGCCTGGCTTCCAAGCTTGCCTTATCACCCCCCTTCTAGAACCGACTGTAAAATGTTGCAACGTGTTTCGTTTGCAATAATGGAGAGCAAGTAATAGACGGATATTTTGATTCCTTGGCCGACAACGCGTCCGCGACGATTTAAGTGGCACGGACGTTCATGAATGGGGTTGTTCATTTACCACTTATCGTTTGTCAACCACTGAAATAAAACAATTAAGTAATTGTTTCTATAGAACTCCAATCTGTTAATAATTTGCATTAGCCAAGGATCGTATCAAATTTGTACAGCCCAGCCGTACAAAGACGAGTTTGACTAATGTGTCGTGTCACGCAAAATGTGCGATTCCGATTACAAAATATTGTATTCAGTTATGACGTTAGACGAAAAATATTGATTAAAATATTGACATTCCATACATGTTATAGTAGAGAGAGTGATTCGTGGTAAAAGTGACATAAACAAAATTAATAAATAATACGTTAATGTACTGATCAAATTTGGTTCAGACACGCGAACTGATTCATGGTTGCTTCACTATGTATCTTTGATTAAATAATGTCTCCGAGAAATCCATCAAACCATATGATGTTTGCTCGGGTACTAACTTTTATGGCCTAGATCAATACGTCTTAAACCTCTGAGATATTATCGATAATTTTGTTTTTCAGGATATTATTATGCCATACAAGGAATATACGTTATTCTTATTTCGTTATCGTGGGAGTATCTGTTTATAAGATACTTAAACTTTCCTTTCAGCTCCCTATAATATGCATATCTGTCTATATATATAAAATTCTCGTGTCACAGTGTTAGTTGCCAAACTCCTCCGAAACGGCTTGACCGATTTTTATGAAATTTGAGACTGAGAATAGGTTTTAACTATTTTGTATACCCCTAAGTTATAAGGTGGGGCCCACGCTTGTTTTATGGACCATTTTTTATATATATTTTTTATGATGTGGCACCAAAAAATACATACGACCTCCAATTTTCGTCTTTCTATCACCAACCCCTATTTTAAAATAAGTTTTATATGGCGAAACAAAGTTGGCGGGTGCAGCTAGTGTCCTATAAATTATTAAGTCATACGACAGTAGGAGGAAAATCCGTGCTTGAACTGCACTTAGAAAAATCAATCGATACACTTAGTAAATTCAATCGATACACTTAGTAAATTCAATCGATATACTTATGAAAATCATATTTCGTTGTTACTACTGTTTAGACAAGGAAGAAAGTGAGCTACTAATTGAAGCTACGATAATCATAAACAAAAACTACTGTTCCGTTGCGCATTAGGACATGCGGCACGCCGTCGCGCGTGTAATTTAGCTAATGTAGGTAATAGAACACTGGTTCCGCCCTAGGCGGCCGCCGCTCCCTAGCTCGCCGAACACACCCTGTGCCATCATGATCAAACCACACCCTGCGAGGGTGTCGACTACGAATTTTGTCAACAATTAATTAATTAGAGCTTTTTACCACCTATGGAAAAAATTTACCCTTCATAATCATATTATATTACTAGCCTATGTTCATCAAGGATAATGGCTGCTTCTAATAGTGATAGAATTTTTCAAATGAGTCCAGTAGTATCGGAACCTATTCAATACAAATAAACAAACAAACACTCAAGTCTATCTTCTTTATAATACTAGTATAGATTCCATTTATTTTTTGTCGTGCCCAGCAGTAGGACAATTATGGGTTGTTATGTATGCAATCATAATTATGCCAAAATATATTTTTAATCTGTTCAGTAGCTTTACCATTAGGCGATAATAATCTGATGGGAAAAAATTTAAAAAAATGTAGCCTCTACGGCTAACTTTATCACTGTACCTACCAATTAAACCCCGTTATTATTCACTATTTAGATATACATATTGCGGCAAAATGGTCATCAGGTTGATACTCTATAATCTCTACGCTCCAATTACGTAATCCGACTTGACATTCCTCGTTTCCTATTCAGCGTCACATATAATTTTACGGTCAAGCGGTGCGACAGTCTAGGATTTAGGTTACGGGCTAAAAGCTTTGCCGCAATTAACATTTCATTACGCTTTACTAAATACGATTATAGAAATCAAACGAGAACTCAAGCGACCTGTAACCGAAATACGTGGATAAAGTTTTAACGTTCATTGTATGACATCCTGCTAATTCTAGAACTATCTATATCTGAGTAAGACATGAAAAAACCCTACGATGTGGTAACCGTTGACATTTAACTTCTTTTTTCTTTTTAAAAGTCTAATGGTGGAGGGGGCGTGAGAAAACCTAGCCACTTCCAACGGGGACAATCGGGTTCCCTTGTCTCATTGGATGTTCAGCAGGGTAGTGTTTCCTAGAGCGTACTTCACTAAGCTGTCACTATAACTGTCGGAAGTTTTTATTCCCTCCTGGGGGCGTTCGAAATAGTTTAAGAAGAAGAAGAAGAAGAAAAATGTATTCTATTATTGGTACCTCAACAATATTTTGTATAGTTTAAGTTTAAGTTGAATTTGACGTTGCAATTGCAGAAGTACCAACATGATGAAAAAGGATCGTAATGATGAAAAGGGGTCGTACTTCTGAATACATGTTGGTACTTCTGCAATTGTCAATGTCAAATTCAACTATGTTGTACTTAAACTATACAAAATATTGTTGGGACACCAATATATACCTACTGATTAGCGTAGGCTATATTCTGTTTAGCGTAGGATAAAACTATATGTTGAAAGACTTATACAATGTCCTAATCGTCCACATACGTCAAAGAAAGGCATCACCTACGCGTAAGGGTTACGAGACAGGAGAGTCGCTATTACTTGAAAATTATGTTACTATTTTCGCTATGTTATGATAGAACGCTCAAGGCGGCAAGGTCATCAGATAATGATAGTATTTATATCCTCACGCAATGAAATTGCAAAATATACCCTCGCCTGCTCTACCCTAGCTTTCTAGTCAGTTATAACAGACGTGCTCGTGATAAATGTTAGCTTGTGATAAATGTTAGTTCGCAATTTACTTAGTAATATTTCTTCGTTTAATCTACTAAGTTTCTTTGAATATTGGCCACGGAGTTGTTTATGGATCCGTTAAATATTACAACCTTGGGATTTTAAGTTCACTTGTTTTAAAACTATTGTGTTTTCAAATATACAATTTAATCCTTTTTGTTTTACACTGTTGTAGAACTTAAACAAGCATCATAATAATTACAATTCATTGTTAAAAATACTGTTTGGTCATGAGTATACAATTTATTACACGAAGCAACTGTTATCTGCGAACGTAGAATAAATACACTTCTGAACACTTTTTCAACTTTTTTCTTCATGATTACTCATGGGACTTTCTGAAATGATGCTCCATTTCATTTTTTAAAGTTTATTATAAAAACTTCTTACGGATAAATGTATCATTATCATTTGTGTTCACTTACTCTTTCTCACTCAAAAACTAGTGTTTAAGTCAAAGTTTCATACTACTGTTTGAGAGAAAACTTGTATGCGCCCAGTAAGGGATTTCAAGTATAGGTAAAGCGATCAAATCCAATTTATCATTACGTATAATTCCCAAGTCAAAATTTTATTAACTTGAACTGTTCGCATAAAGTAACCTACTCGTATCAATGTTACCATTCGCTTAAAGTTACCTTACAATGTCGGACACATCACATTGGACAACATCGATTAATGTTTGTCTCGGTTTCATATTATAGAACATTTGGTTAATGTCACCTTGTCCTGTTGTGACTTGTTATGCTGTAGCCGAAGATAAACAACGTGACCTAGTTCGCAGCTAAACTGATGCTCAATGACATCATAAAATTGATTTAGATAGCGTTTATAGGTTCACGAAATACGGAATATAGACATTAAACGTGTAGCAATAGCGTGCCAGTTATGGTGTGGCTCATCCATAGCTTTACTTGGCTCATTGCATGGGACATACCATATGATCGAGGTGAAGCTGTAAAGACCGATAGGCCCAATAGCAGCCATCAGAAACAAACATGATCGTTGTCATCCAATATAGGCTATTTAATCGTGCACCCACTAGGTGTCTGAAGTTTACTAACTGGCACTTGGGTAGCTATGACCAGGGCTTATATCCCTAACATAGCGGAGGCAATACGAGGTAACCAGCAGAAGAACCGTCATAGGTTATAATGATGATTAATTTAATTGTACCATTGATATACCCAGAGCCCTCCGAGAAAGCTTAACACTGACTACACGATATGATAAGGAATATGTGAAAAAAAGGGTAAAAGGTTAGTCTTGCCACTCGCGAGGCCAAAACACCCCAAGGTTGGCTACCATTATGCGCGAGTGCTGTCGAGATTAAGCTGTACTGTTGGGTGGTACAGAGGAGAATGCCCTTCAACAAGGACTGGGCGCCATTACTTCGTCCATACTTTAGAAGGTTACAACACAAATAGAGGAGGTTGTATTTAGCTCGGGAATGTATGGAGCCGTTTATACCCTATTTGTGTAATTTCACAATACAGCTATCCTAAACGCTCTTTACTGAATGCTGCGTCGCACCCCGCACTCCTCAGATGATCGACCCGTCAATATCTCTGTCAGATTTTAGCGCCTATAGGTATTATTAGTACAGAGAGCACTTCCTACTTAATACAATCTGTAAAGAAAATCTCAAACGTACTTAATTCCTCACTTCCACTGACCTTCGTCGCCTTAATAGGCGCCAATTCTACAGATTTCAACGCCAAGAGTATGATTCACAAGTTATGTTATATGGAAGGTATTCGCATTGTTTTTTTGTCATACGATTAAATGCAAATAACTCTTGTGTAACCCTTTGTTCCCGGCACAATGCTCTCGTCTTTTGAGGACTGTGTTTAACTGACTGCGGCGACACAAAAACGTTTGGCATTGTTTAATATATACCGTATGTATATATTATGCTTATAATTATGTTCAGTAACACACTAGACTGACCTCATTAAATCTGTGATACAGTCCAGTATAATCTTGATTGCTCTCATTCTGCCAAACATCGACGTACATGGCAATCCATCGTGAGAAGTGCCGTGGTACAAAATTGATTGAGACATAACCAAGACCACTCTGTCACGAGTGCACGACCAAGAATAACTGTGAATTTAGTGTTTTTAATATTAGTTCAGCGATAACACGCTCGCAAATGAAATAAAGAAACATTTATTTCGCCATATTATCTACAAACAAACATATTAACGACGTCCAAGTGAACAACGTGTCTGTAACTAAGAAATGAGAACAAAAAAAAGGATAAAAATTATAGCAATATACAACATTGATCGTTTGCCGTTGAAGTAAACGTTTGTAGTTTGTCTGTGCGCAATAAATAACAAGTTTGTTTAAGTAATTGAGCGTACAAAACGCGTGCTCTACTAATTAAGCTGTCACTCGTTAAGCCGCGTACATGCCGTGGCCAGACAATGACGATGAGCTATAATTTTTTGCTGATGATGTAGCAATTCATTGCTGTGTAATTTGAATTGTGAGCAATGTAATTGGTGCTGAATAGTATTTTTTCTGATGGACATTTTGCTGTTGGCCATATTGGCCTTTACAGGTTCACGTGGACAGAGAGGCGAGCTTGGAATGCTCAGCCAGAGAATAATTTAAATTAACGTAGAAGAGGTGAAGCTTCTACGAAAAATAGGAGCTCCGAGCTTACTAAGGGCACCCACTGCGGGATTTGAACCTCGGCTTGGGACGTCGTCTTGAGGAGGATGTTGTTGTGAAATGGCCACTCACGAGGGAATACCTTATGGTGGCCGTGAATATATTGCACTGTGAGCTAAAATATTTGTTATATAAATCGAAAAGCCGAAAAAGTATTGAAATGTTTGATTTTGTAAAAGGCTCTAATTAATGTGTTTTGATATAATTAATAGATACTGTAGCATGTGGTTGATTTTTTTTGTGCACTGCTCGGGATATCGCATTATGAAAACAGAGAATTTTAATTTATAAGGACACATGATTCAATTGTAACTCCGATAGATTCCGAAGAAAATACGGTGGCAATACGTTTATTGACACCGTATTTTCTTCTGAGAGAATGTGAGACTCTAGTTATTTCACACAGGGTTTTTTTAGATGTACAGAACGCTAAATTGAGTTAACCATGGCCCTGGAAACTTCACAAATCAAAGATCACGCCATTATGTACGTAGCTCTGTCTAGTAATGTTATTAATTCACAGTGATTGTGTGATTAACAGCGCTCTGTCACGGGAACACCACATGCACGCTATGAAGAGAACTGAATTTGACCACATTTGCATGTTGCAGGTCCTTAACCCCTGCGTGGGTAGGTCATGCATTTCATTTTTTTTTAATTTACAAGTTAGTACTTGCATCTCCCCCACCTGATGGTAAGTGGCGATTTGCAAGATAAACTTTACTAAATGAAAGGAAACTCTCTATAACTCTTGACTTGATCTTTTGTCGATTGTCTGCGTAAAAATGTGAAAGGCCGCTAAGGCCACCAGCAAAATTTACATGAGAAACAAACAAACAAAAAACCATTTTGAGTTTACAGCCTCAGCACCACAACACAGATCTGACACCACAATACTGACAAGGGCAAGGGCAAGCCTTCCCAATCGCGGTACACGTACCTAATAAAGGACGTAGTAAATCACGTCGTCCATATGGGGATGTTAGCTTTGGTAGTACGCTTATCTATTAAGGGACCTAAATGTAACTCGCACTTACTAATGAACGTTTTCGGCTGCAGAAGAAGACAATATCATTAAGATGTTAAGAACCGGCTCTTACTAAGACTTGAAGTCGTTGTTTCAAGTCTACTAATATGTGCAGTAATTACTCCATGTCAACTGTCATTTTCCACTTTAACGTCAATAGAAATATTCCCCAATACTGTCACCCTTTTCCCCCATATCTGAGATCAACATGTGCTCTACAAACCGTTCAAAACTATTCAAGTATTCAGCATGCAACGTTTGCATAGCTCTATAATAAGCTTGTTAAATATTAATCGCACTAATTTGCATGTGACGGGTTTTTCACCCCGCACGGAAACGACGGACGCGACGATTATAATAATTGCAACGTGCATACTGTAACGACGTAATACGGTAATACGGATCATCGATTTAAATATTTACTGAACGGTCGGTCGCTGTTTGCTCGTTATGAGCTGTGACCGCTAATTTGTTTATAGAACTTCAAAGGAAAGTATGTGACTTTGAATAATATGACAAAGACTATGCTGTCTAGTAGGGAATTTCGTAGAAAATTTAGAAAAAGTGAGTCCTATTTACCATTGGGTTTAGGAAACTTTGAAAGAGAGAAAGACTACGAAAAGAGAAGATTCCGTAGGCTTAGTTAACTCCGCAAAAAACAGTCCTGATTTTTAGTATTGGTATAGTTTTACTGGTTTAGTTGGTTCTGGGTTCGATAGGATATATAGCTACAATTACCCACTGCTTGGCTTGGATCTCATTTCAAAAAGATCCATCATCTCTTATCTCTCTCTTTATTTTCTCTCTCTCTTTCTCTTTTATTATCTCTCTGTCGTCATCATCGTCTTCTTCTCTCTTGACGAGCAAATATTTAATCAGTCAAACTTCACGTGACAAAAACAGACGCGCAGATCTACGATTTATACACAAAACCTGTCGTGATTCACTCGGATGAGTTTCACTAGATGAACATCCGTAGAGCTACTGCACGTGTTGCAAGGTCCTTCTCAAGTGGATACTTTAATGGTATTTTGTTACATAATATGGTAACAATGTCACTTAAGTTGTTCTATTCGCGGATTCGTAAAATATTAAATTATTGAAAGGCACCTAGACAATACGGGCTTGAGCACTTTCGTATGTAGTTGAAACATCTTGCCACTATTATTGCTTAGATAGGATGTATGATCATAGCTTTAGCAAAGGAAGATTCTACCACGATGCTAATTAATGATGTGCTACCTACGCAAGCTATGTAGAAAACTTTGATACCAGTTAGTAATGAAGTGGAAATATCGCTTATCGTATCGCGGAAAGTCATCGCGAACTTTTCGCAATCTAAATAAAAATCTCCGTAATCTACTTAACATTAAAGGAAAACTTCAGGGGCGTGGGAACGGGAACGATGAAAACTTTTTACTCTATTCAGAGCTCTGCTCATTAGCGTTTGAATCGCACTTATGTGGAGTATACCTTTTGCTTCGTAGCTAAAGCAAAAAGTTGAAACGTTAAAAACAAAAATTCTGTCTTAATTACCTCTGATACTCTATGTTATATGGGTAGACTGTGTCTTCACTACACAATCTGTAGTGATCAATAGAGAGACAGCACTCTTTCAAGTGTTAAATTTATTGTTAATTCACAATTCTAGCGTATTTCCTGTACGTCTAAAATATACCCTTTTTTTTCTTCTCGACGGTTAACCTTCAAAAGGTACCCAGTGCCGTAGGGAGCGACACAGGGTCATGTGGGATT
>DWPQ01001328.1:0-12514 GCA_018251795.1 Perichares adela | reverse complement strand
AGTTGAAATTATATTTTATTCGATAAAAAAACTTAAAGACATAGGACGATAAAATAGACATTAGAAATCAAACAGATATAAAATAAAACGTACACTTTTAGCTGATATTATATGAAATAAAACAAATAAATTTTAAATATACACTGAATGAAATTTTTATGGACAATTACGAGCATGCGATAAATTTTCCTTACTAAAAATATTATTTGTTTACACCTGTCATTTGGTTAACAAGGACGATGTTGGCAAGGCTTAGTGACAAATGTGGATGAAGCGAAGAAAAAAAAGACCTTTTCGAAGTCGATTACCAAATATCAATAAAATGCGACGTTAAATATTATGGCGATTATAATATTTTCAATGTAGAGCAACAATCTTTTGCAACGGAAAATCTATACAAGTAAGTTACCAGTACCAGCACAATGCTGAGCAGGATCCATTTTGTAACGTAATGAACTTACCATAATTATTGTACTTTTTGTGTTTTTACGTTACAAATAAAGAGTCTATCTATTTATCTCAATAAAATTGGAGTCTCTGTTTGTAATATCAAAGAAACCGCTTTTTACTAAATGCATATTATTATGTATATGTATCTGTACACAGTATATATACCAAAACAACAGTTTCTAAAATATTTCTCTGTCAATCAGTTTGTTCCGGGTAATCTCTGGAACGGCTGGACCGATTTGACGAAACTTTCACTGGAAGATAGCTAATGTAACGAGGAGTAACTTGGGTTACTTTTTATCTTAGAAATCCCGCGGGATTCTGATTTACGCGGTAGAACTTTGCGACGCATTGATAATCTCTGGAACGGCACGACCGATTTTGACTGGACTTTTACTGGAAGATAGTCGATGTAATAAGGAGTAACGTAGGCTACTTTTTATCTTAGAATCCCCGCTGCATTCGGATGTTCGCGGGAAAAACTTTGGAACGCATTGATAATCTCTGGAACGGCTCGACCGACTCTGACGAGACTTTAATTGCAACAAGGACAACCTTATTGTAGTGTATAACTCTTAATGCTCACCTTTCTATCACCAACCCCTATTTTTAATACAAAAATATTCACTACAAATCTTTTATCTGGCAAGACAACGTTTGCGGGTTCAGCTAGTAAATAATATATTTTCGATATTTGTTTGAGCGTTATTCTGTGTGAATATTTTTAAGTTCTGTAGTGAAGTGGTGTTGCTGTACTGAAGTGTTTAACGTTTACGGATAACGAAAGGTCCCTTATGAGAGACCATTGTATGTTTAGTTTTTACCATTTTTTTTTTCTATTTTACACTTTTATCATGTGATATTTAATTTTTATTTTTGACATTAATTTATTATTTACCTGGTACCTGGTGCTGTTTGATGAATTACGATATGTTTTAATTTATATTATTGTTATTATTATCTTACTTTTATTTAATTAATTTATTGTTTTTTTCTTTTTACATGTACATTTTTGTTTTCAAATACATACCTACTATTTACCATTTTGCATGATGTCGTCGCCTTTAAGTTTTCTTGCACTTAAAATTTTATTAGATCTATGTAAAATATATTTACTTACAATAGCAACAGTGTATAGAATGTTGGTGACTCAATAAATAAATAAAATAAGTGAAAAATATTATTGCCTTTTGTGCTAATGTATTGTATACAATTATTTTTTTTAGTACGGGGTATGATGTAGGGACAAATGCTTTACACTAATCAAGTTGAAGTTTATTGTGTGTTGATTGACGATCGCTTTAGCTTGTCCCTAGTCGGTTCCCAATCCTTGACACGTACACATGACATGTGTTGGGAATAACTTTCCCTTAGTCTTCTTGCCACATTAATGTAATTTAGCGGTGTTTGTAAATTGTTTACAAACTAAATAGACGTTTATTAATCTACTGGATTTTAATGCGGCATCCCAACCGACACGCAGCACAACATATTACATTGATCATACATTAAACTCTACACAGATAAATATACATTACTGATGTGCTACTGATCTAGTGATGGGGATTAATAAGCCTCGTGCCGCTACAATGTCTTTAGGACAAGGTTTAAAACGCCTCGTACCGCAGCAATAGAAAGTATACGAAAAGCAGTGCCGCAGCCAAAGTGTTAACTTTAACAGAACCCGGTGAGATACGAACTTTATATAAATGAAATACACTTAACAGATCAATATCGTTAAAAACTCAACGTGGGCACCAGTATCAATTGGAAATCACGACCAGCTTTACTTACTGTAACGGAACAGGAGTGGGCGGTCAGAGCTTTTACTCTAATTAAATTAACAAACAGCTTGGCGTTCACGGCTATGTTCGTGTTGAAATCTTTTTCTATGTCAATAGCCGGCAAACAAGGGCCATCTGATGGTAAGCGGTCACCATCGCCCATAAACCTTAACAATGTGAAACAATGAATTACGGTTTCGTACGGCCACTTAACGATGACCAGTTTTTGATTATAATGTACTAGTCGTTTTAACGTAAACATGAAGTATTTTTGGCGATAAAAAGTAGCCTATGTTTAGGGATAATCGGCTTCTAATGGTAATTTTTTTTCAAATAGGTCTAGTATTTTCGGAGCTTATTCAATACAAATAAACAATCAAATCTTTCCTCTTTATAATATTATAGTACTTCGCTCGCTTCGCTCGGGTGAAATGTGGCATTTTTAGCATCATGTGTGTAATCCAAACAAAGTAAAACACTATGGCAACAAAACACGTACCACAGAGTATAACATGGATTCGCTCAATGTTGACGGCAAGACTTTTCGTATAAAACATCATAGTTCTTTGTAATGTAACGCTTAGGTTCATCACTACTCATTATGTCATACAGTGTCAGTGACGTTTCGCTATATTAGTCAATATGGCGACTGCGATTTTTCTGTCAGCACCAATAGAATTTAACAAAATACTCGACATAAACGAATTTTGCGGATATATGTTGTCGGTTCGAAAATTTTATTTTTTTATGTTTTAATATTCAGGTAAGGTTCAATCGAATCTACCGTACCCCGGGACGAAATTATTAATATAGATAATGCAATATTGTTCGCAGGAACTGTCTGATCGGAAAGAATTACTTGATAAAGATCAGCGATTTCGGTACTGACAATGAGATGTACGCGTGTGATTATTACCGCGTGGATGGGCGGATCCCGTTGCCGCTGCGGTGGGCGGCTTGGGAGGCGGTGTTGTGTGGTAAACATACCACCAAGAGCGACGTGTGGGCGTTCGCCGTCACCATGCATGAGATATTCGCGCTGTGTCGCCGTAGACCGTATGAACATCTCACCGATAATGAGGTAAATATTGTAATGCATTTCCGATTTTACCACATACGAACGAAAGTTTTGGTAACTTATATTTTTATTGTTTCATTTCACACCAGCCGTGCTCGCGGCCTTGCCCGCGTAGTAATTAATGCGTCACAAAGTTTTTCCCGCCTAAATCCGAATCCCGAGAGATTTATAAGATAAAAAGTAGCCTACGTTACTACTTATTACATCAGCTAGCTTCCAGTGACAGTTTCGTCAAAATCGGTCCCGCTGTTCCAGAGATTGACAGTCAGAATTTTAGAAACTGTTTGGTATTTGTACCGTGTATACATGCATATGCATTTAGTAAAAAGCGGCTATTTTAATATTACAAACCGACGCTCCAAATTTATTTATTTGTATAGATATCATATGTATGGATAAAGATAGGTTATAAATTTGGTTTAAAGATACTGCTCATTTAAAAAGAAATCACTTTCAGCAAACTTGATCATTCAGAATTGATTACTTAAACATAAAACAAAAATTGCACACGGGCGCGCTTAAAATTAAAACAAAACTGTTGTGTAGGTGCTGGAGAACTTATCCCATCTCCAAGCTGACGACGGGCTGTTCGAGTACGTGGACCGTTCGCCGGGGTGTCCCCGGGACTTGTATGAGCTGATGCGTGACTGCTGGCGGCGGGACGAGCTCGACAGACCGAGCTTCGGCGAGATCCAACTGTTTCTGCAGCGAAAGAGCATCAACTACGCGACCACGTGATATCGGCGAACCGCGTGCCCGTTACACGACGGCACGACACAGTAAGATGCAATACACTTATTTCCATTTCTAAATCCGATTTTAGGGAACGATTGACCTTTTAATTATGTATACTAATATTATAAAGAGGATTATTTTATTGTTTGTTTTTGTATTGAATAGGCGGCGAAACTACTGGACTGATTTTGAAATATTATTTTACCTTTGGAAGTCGATATTATCTGTGAGGAACATAGGTTACATTTACCGCGAAAGAATGCTTTATTCCCACGGGAAAATGGGTAATACTTACAAATAATAATTTACATAGCAAAACGATTGGATTAGGTGTCTTGCTATGTGAGGAACAACAGGTGTTCGAATAACCCATCGTTGCACACTTATAGGAGAGTCAGCTAGTGAGATATAATTATATTACCATCTATGGCTAGATCACCACTCACCATCAGGTGGGATGGTAGTCAAGCAATTATCTAAGATAAACAAAAAAATTGTGGGCTCTTTTGTGTTAGGGCCATATAGACACGCCATGCCTATGTTGACAGATAATACTTCCTTTTTGAATCGAAGTTCTCTAAATACTCCACGCCAGTCTGCAACATTATCCAAATTAACAAGGCTATGAGTTAGTAGTTGTACATTTCAGTACTAAATGGTTGGTACCAAAGTCGTCGACATGCTAAAGTATTCCCAGTGAGTTATGGTCCTTAAGGTTTACCGTGCTGGCCAAACGAGTCTTAGTAGACTTTACCGATGAGAAAAATAATATCTCCATTGATACAAGTGATAATTAATTTTGACATACGGGCTTTTCAAAAAGGTATATAGGATTTGAACTTGGGACGTGAAGGACAATTTATACTAGAAGGCTATCATTATTTTTTTATTAATAAATATACAGGATTATAATACTATAAGGTCTCGGCATTTCGATCCTATTTTTGTTTACATTATAATAAAAATATGGTCGAATGTATCCTAATATCGGATTTAGGAACGGATGGTGTAGATTGCAGCTAACACCAGCCTTGGAGCGACGTCCGACCCCACACTGCCCCATCGAGCCCAATCACCAATCTAACGAACACCACATGCAAACCACGAGGTTTTAATGTATCACGTTTTAATGCAACTGTTGTACGATCCGGGTACATTAAAATAGAATTATCTTGTATAAATAAAATTATAGCTAGGTTCGTCGATGTGCCCGCATCAGGCATAAAGTATTGCGTAGATTTTTCATACTTTATCTGTTTCAAACTTTCTACTTGACTCATCGTCTTTGTACTATATATCAATATTAATGTTTGTGGTTAGTTTTGTTAGCAGTAGTTAAATAGTTAGCCAATACGTGGCATTAATATTGTGTAGTGTGCTCCTCAATGTCACTGTTGAACGTATTTGTTGATTCTGTAAGAGATATGGGTTTAGTTGAATATATTTTTTTGTTATTCTTTGTGTAAGTAAAATATATTAACGGTTTAGTAAAACGCGGGCATCGGCTATTTATAACAATAGAGTTACGACCATTGCTTTAAGGTAAGATAAATACGTACGGGTCCACTTTGGGTACTATACACGATCGTATGACAGTTGCATGGATCTGTTGCGGTGTGTGTAGATGATGTCTGTCAAGTATTATGCTGTGGTAGTCTGTGACAATAATATTTAATTTGATCTTTCTATCTATCTAATGTATTATACAAATACTACTATTGTTATATTTTAATAAGAGTACGTCCTGTACAATGTTTACATCGAATTTTTTATTAGATTGCAAATCGATTTATTTATTAATGTCTTCACTATAAGATTTAATATTTATCTATATCTTCTTATACATACTCTTGATATTGGATTATATAAAAAATATGATATTTCCATTGACATGACATCATCACGCAACGTGCTATGTAAGATGGATAATAGTTATTGTGAGTTTGGTAAGTCGCTCGGTCGCTACTTTTGAAGGACTCGTTTACTCCGACAGGTATATCGTGATGCTATTTAGTATATTCTAGCAGACGATTCCGTGTGATTCCGCGTGCAATTCACTCACTGATTCTTGTAATTTAAATACACTGGATGCCATATTGTCGTGTCTGTTTCGTTACAACGCTTTTATTTTGTTTCAGTTTAGCATTCTTGTTAAAGCTATAAAGTAATATGGTTTGGGCATTAATAAATCAAAGATTAAATAGTTTGAAGTGAGTGATATTATGTATGTATGTTTAACATTTTTATTTATGTATATTATATTTTCGTATTATTTTGTATGTTTTTTTTTAAATTTATTACACCTTTGGAAACAATTATTATTTAATTTTCAATTTTTATCTTGTTTTGTATTGTGTCAACACCTACCATCGAGCTTTTTCGTATATACCCAGGTTTGACTGGCAGACAATGCCGTTAGGCATTAAGTTTGCTCTTTGTTTCCTGTTTTCAGAGATGACATAAACACATAAATAAATAAATAAAATACCGCAAGTTGCCGCTATTATTGTTGACTTAAAACTGTCAACCTGTCAAAGTGAACTGTCAAACAGTCTATCCAGTGTATTAAAATTTTTAAAATCAATGAGTCGAATACGTAATTGTTACATTAGATCGCTTCACCCCTCCCTGTGGCTTGAATGCACCACTTCTATCTTTGAACTTAGTGAGTAGGCCACGCGGAACTACACGGATAAGTCTGTTTAAGATGTAAGGTGTGCGTTTATTATGATCTATTCATCAAATTAGGAGTTTCTCCCCTGTCGAATAAGTTTCGTGTGCTGACTGCTTATTTATGACGTAGATATTAAATGATATAGGATATGGTTTAAACGACCACTGACTGAGAGCTAATTTGTAGCGGAGAGGTTCGCTCTTATTATTGGTAGAGTATTAGGCGATTTTAAAGCTCAATATTTGTCGTGCTAGTTATCTTTAATGTGTTCAGAGGTGAGTGAACTAAGCACGATCGCTCTTTTCAAATGTACATCATTACATTCTGAGACTGCATTTATAAATGTATGTACAAGCCGTTCCGGGCTCAAATTAGACGCTTATATTAGTTTCCTTTGACATAGTATTTGCACAAAAAAATTAAAAAATACGAGCTTAATTAGCTATCGTAGGGTCGTGTTAAATGCCAGTAATAAAAACATAGGGACGATGAATAGATTATAATCAGATTTAAATTTACTGCAAAATGACTCTTAACGAGTGAGCTACGTTCAATAGACATAGGTGTAATCAGATCTTCCTTCATTTTCCTGTATCGGTCGATGCCATCTTTTATACGAGTTGAGGCGAGCGTCATGATTTTGTTGTACTCAATTTATTTGTAAAATTTTATTAATCTATAAACTACACTCAAAGTACAACTAACATATACAACGATTGACTGAAATACTTGAACATAATTTTGTCGAAACTGATTTAAAACATTATTCTTGTATGTGGATTTTTTGGATGATATTTTTAATATAAATCTATTTGGAGATATGCAATTATATTTCATGGATATTTTCTCAACTGGCACATGTCAATAGTGACGTCATCGCCTTGAACTACATATTAATTGGTGAAACTAAAGTCATCCTTGTATTACAATGAATATACGAAACGTACGTATCATTTTAAAGATATCTGTCAGATAACCTTAAATAAGTTATGCTTTTACAATAATATACCGTTGTTCGTCTCAACTCGACCCTTCCTAGGTAGTTACCAAACATGATAGTCATATTTTCATAAAACACTTTCTATAAATCCATACCCGCGTAATATGATAAGTTATAGTAATAGTTGCATTTGATCGAATGAATTAATTAAAAATAGTACACTTAAATTAAATACATATTAGGAGTATTCATTAAAATAGTTGAAGGTTGTCTATTTTCCGTAGTTTGCTGTGTTGAAGTTAGTTGTCAGTTGTATGGACAATATATTGAGGTTAGGATGCCGTACGCAGGCGTATATCACTAGATGTTACATTACTTCCGTGGACCTAAATTAATGGCTTAATCTCAGAGCCTAATATTTAGCACTTTAATAAGTAATATAGTCGTAAGCGAGCGTTTTTAGTTTGCAACGTAGTATTGATTCACAATTTTACACTGATGGAACCAATGTACTAGGCTAAATGGACACTTAAAAGATTTAAATATTTAGGTAAGTAGGTCGTCTATTCTAATATAAGTATGCGTTTAAGTTTACGAGTCTGGCCTTATTTTCTTGTATGAGTACTGTCTAGTTTAGGCGGAGGAAGAGTAGTTTTACGACGATGTCTCATTCCTTCGTGCTGTATCGATAGTGATGTAATATTAGGGCACTAATAAATTAATAATAATGTACAATAAAACACCCTTTCTGCCTTAGTGACGCTATCCCCTAATGCTATGAATGAAATATCACGTTATAACAAAATTTTATTATTGTATCTTGTAAATACGAATTCTTATTTCAGATGTAAAATAATGAGCACTATGGAAAACTTTAATTCCTAACAATGGTCCAAACTTCACTCGCTTTTTTATTTGTACTATACGATTATACATTTTCTATATAGATAAAGAAATAATTATTAGTCTAGAGTTACGTCTTATGCTTTAATTTTATTTTATAGATGTATTACTTGTATTTGTCGAATTGCTTAATTTTCATAATAATGTTTTATGAAAAAAGGTTGATACCAAATGCAGTATTTTTATTTTATACTCTACATCTTTGTACCCAAATAAAAGCAATAATCTATCTAATGGATTTTTTTTACGAACCTTTTTCCCATACTGAACTGTTTCTGTAGCATTTGTATTTCACATTCAACGAAGAATAAAAAATACCAAGAAACATTAGGTACACATAGTTTGTGGTAACTTTGGTGTTTGGGCCAAATGCTAGTATTTACAAACATCTTTTTATGGTTTTCCAAATGTTAACAACTTCCTGTTACGAGAACGTACTAACATTTGTTAGTTAAACACTCAGAACATTCTCGACTATGAGGCAAATCAGTTATTTCACTCTCATGTGCTCTCTGCACTTTATATTTGCGTATAAAGTTAAAGTAATAATGCACTCTGACCAAGAAGACTCTAAAATGGACGACGAAGACATTAGAACAGAGTCGTGGGACGTTAAAAAGAAAGATATTACAATTTTGCCTTTCATAAAAAAATCACATAAACACACCGAGGAAAAACCAATAGAATATGAAGAAGAAAAAGTTACGACTGAGAAAGCGATTAAACAGATCCATCCTAACGAAATAATTTTTCCATTAATTTATAAGCAAAATCACATAAACAGTATGTTCAAATTTGGTGAGAATTGGTACACGTGGTCTACGGAGAAACGAACGGATGGTTCCAAAGCTATTAATTATTTTATATGCTACGATGAACCAAAACGCTGTGATGATATTGGTTGGGTAAGCAATGTTGTTAGCGTCATTATTGAATCGCACGGGCATATAAGCTTTTTACTTTGTATGTAGAATCATAGACATCTGGTACCTAAATTTTTTAAATGACTTCACAAATGTAGTGTACAATAGTTAAACAATTTAAATTCAGAAGTAAAATGTTTTGCCTAAACTACAGATATTTTTTCGCATTCTGTTATGATGAAATAACAATTTAATATCGAATTAATACTTAAAGTTGAATTTATATTTGCCAGGAACGAAAAGACGCATTGCCAAAATGTGCATTTCAAATAGATTCGCTAATGGCAGAGGATCGCGCATGCATCAACAGCTTTGGCGTAGAGCCTCGCGCCAGCCCTGTCTGTGATGGAGGTGAACAAATGAAAGTATGTTACTTTTTTATTATCCTTAACACGTCATAGCGAAATAAAACTTAATAATTAAATTAAAATAATAAAATTAAATGGTTTAACTATATTCTCATGGACTATTTAACAGTTTGCCAACAGTCAAATGTGAGACTCGAACGAGAGAAAACCCTTTCTTAATAAACTATCTAGCGTTCTAGAAGAGGCTTTAATAGCGTTAGCGCAGTAGTCATTATCCAAATAAAATTAAACTAGGATGCAACGTCACGATCCAATCCTAAAATGAAAAACACAAGTTCCATGCACTGATTGCTACGATTCATTTATTAGCAAAATTTTTTACGACCCTGTAGCACATTAGTATTTTCGGTGCTAAGTACATCATGAGTATTGGGTTAGACTCATTGCCGTAACAAAGATGTGACGGTTAATGTTTGTTCTAAGTATTTAGGTATTAGTATATCCATGCTCTGAAATACAGGAATGAATAGTATAACAGTGAAAAAGGCTAAGTGTATAACCGTTTATTTTTTTATCTCATTTTCTCGACAGGTCAGCGATATTGTACGTTCATGTGGCGTACGGATACGCTCGCTGTGGCGGTTTTCCCGAGTCGGTCGTCGCGCTGCTAACGTCGCCAAACCAGCTGATGTTAACTCACTCATATGCGAAGACGAGGACGAATGCTACATTACCATCGAATATCGAGTACGATTATCGAATTCGTATTTCCATTTTTTTTTAATTGTTTACTCTCTGTGTGTGTTTGGTTGACTATTTAATATTATTTATGACTAAGAAAATGTTAAAAGAAGGTACACATTTTTCTCTGCGTGTATATACCATCTATATAGATTCTTCTAGATTAGATTAGATTCTAGATTATACCTTCGGTGTATATCTGATTTTTAATTGTTCTCAAAGCTATCTTGATAATTATGGGTTCCTACGACACTGCTTGATTGACATATAATGTCCCGCTTATTTTAACAGATTCATCATGACAGAATCACATTTTCCCTTCACGAACCGACCAGAGGGCAGACATTTAAAAGTGCATTGAAGCGAGAGATACCTGAAGAAGAGGCTAAAGCCACCGCTGTCACTGAAAGCCACCGAGTTGTACGTCGTGGGAAAAAACTAAAAGCGATTCGTGACGACGAACAGAGTCCCAAGATAAAAAAGTTACGTTCCAAGTCGAGGAGCAAAACTGCAGAAGGCAAAGGCGTCGCTAAGGAAAGGAATGATTCTGGCTACGCTAACAGGAAACTAGTCAAGAACAAAATTAAAATAAGAGAAGATATCTCTGATGATGTATCTGAATAGTTAAAAGCATGTAATAAATCAAAGCTGTTGAGAGTATAATGAAAAACTAATTTTTCCCGTTACAATATATTTTATTTATTACGTTGGTTACGTAAATGTAATAATGCATACTCAAACTAAAAATTTTGAAATAAGACTGATTTGACTTTGAATAAGACTAAAGCAAGCAGACTAGACAATTTTTCAGCCAGCATAATTCTAAAGGATTTCGCTTTCACGCTAAAGCAGCAGTAAGATAGATTAGAGTAGAATAAGTAAAATTGAAAACATTTGTAATTGTATATACTAAGTCTCATACATTCATACTGCTTACATAAGGGACTTACTGTTAATACTCCTTTAGTATCGCAGTGCAGTACACAGCATTGCAAAGTTCTTATATATTTTAGTAATATGTTAGAACTTCACAAAAAGCCATCAAGCATTTTTAGGGTAACAAAGCAAATGCAAAATAAAATTCGCCAGTAAATCTCTAATTATTTACCTCACAATCATTCCTGACTAGGAATTGTTACATAGGGTTCTGCTCAGGCTGGGGGAGAACCCAGAACCCCAACTAGTTAATTAAAATAATTAAAGTAAATGGGTTATAGCTTGTAGCAGAGTATACTATAATATTATTACAAACACTCATTGATATGTTTAGTGTCCCTTATCTGCAAAAGTTGACACAGTCCTGCTCATCTAGGAGAATAGCTTAATTTAGTATACTTAAGATGATAAAATAAGTCTACTACTACTAGGACAATGTATCATTTCTCAGTCTCATCTTAATTGTATGGTTAAGTTGGGATGTATATTGCTTAAGTTTTCTTTCTTAGTAAGAATAAAAGTGATCTCCTTGACTGCCCGAGTTTGGTAGTTGTTTGTAAACTACTACTTTAAAAGCTGTCATCATATTAATGTATAAGAATTATTCAGGACTAGCACAGTTGGTATTTATTATACCTAGTGGATATGAAATCTGGAGCAGACAATAAGATGGAGATTTTTATATTGGCCCTAGAGGTCTTAACAGCTTCACATGGACAAAGGGTCGAGCTTGGAATGCTCAGACAGAGAAGAACAAAATAGCGAAGAGGTAGTGAAACCTTTTTAAAAATTAATGGTTGCTAGCGTAATAAGGGTACTCCCTGTGGGGTATATGCCATTGAGAACCAATATTGCTAACTGACTAATAGACACTGCACATCAGTGAACAAGCGCTCATTACAAGTCGACCAATAACTTAATCTAAAATTATCCTCGCTGTGCTGCTCAATATAAATACATAAAGTAATATTTAAAAACCCAGCCATACTTCATTAACTTACAGCATACTTAAACAATTAAGATTTTAGCTACATAAATGTAC
>DWPQ01001327.1:0-12517 GCA_018251795.1 Perichares adela | reverse complement strand
TAACTCGCTAGCTCCATAGTGCTAATACGCCTTGTAAGGAAAGGATAATCTGTGATGACGCAAAATTAAAGGTTATTTTCAATTAGAACATTTGTTTCGAACTCCACTTGTTATTACTTGACTACACGCTAATTGAATCTTTATGTCAATAGTCGAACGAAGACGATCAACCGATCGTAACGGTCGTTGCCCACAAACTGACACTAAGACGATTCATTTCCAGGTAAGAAGGAAGCGGAAATCTGCTTATTAGGCTCTGTAGTGCAACCAAAATACGACGAAACATTCACAGTTGATTCTATAACGAAGATGGTAAAACAAATAAGGAAGCCGGCAGGTAAAATCCAACGTGATAGAGCACTTTCGAAATTTAACTAGGAGGTTCAAAGCTCAGCGACCTCCAATGGGAGGTACCTAGCGCCGTAACCTCGGTCTTTGCTCAGCTGGGGGTACGTGCAGGTGAGGTTCAATAGGTCTCAAAGATGGCTGTAACAATAACACCTCAATTATCTACAGTTATCAAATATACGAAACGATCACAATCTCTTAAAAATGCGTTTAAACTTTGTGTTTCTAAATTGAAAGGAATAATATACTCTATATTGTAGTCACTTTAAACGTCGTCATCCGTCAATTTCGTTTAATTCGAGTACGTTTAACTAATGACTGAGTCAGAGGGGACCTTTAGATGACAAAACATCAGACGCCTACTTAGTTTTTTTATTCAAAGCAACGTAGATCTGAGTAACGCTGACGTGGGCTTATTAATTCAGCAAAAAACCTGTTCAAGCGAAATTTCAAGTGATATAGTCTTGTCATCATTTTATAACAAGTATCACACGTGGATAAACAACACCACGAGACTCGAGAATAAACAAACGTCACAGTTTTACAGGTCTGCTATCCGGAAATGGAACCCAGAGCTACATGTACTTTGTACTATTCTATTAAGCAATAAAATAATTGATAATTGACCATTACAAAGATTTAGATAACGGATGTTGTAGTTATCATTTCCATTATGTATTATGGGAACGAATGCGTTACAAAAAGTTTCGATATTATCGAAATAGTTATTATACATTAGAAGGTCACAGGGAAGCCTTGGAGTAACGAGCGAGTTGTGGGAATCATCGAACAGAATACAATCTTAACTTATGCCTCGGTTACACATACTTAAACAATATATTTTTAATACGTAGATTCTTTTGTTAATTTTCTTTCGTAATTTGCAATTCTAATTATGAACAAAATATTAACTGTATTTAATTTTAACACAGAGCAGAATAAATGGGACAGATTAAGATATCGTCTGCCGGTTTCCGTGGGAACCGGAAACTTTTGCATTTTTATACACATAAACTTCGCACACAGACGCAAATTCAATGAAATAGTATGACGAGTCCATAGTTTACTTACATGGATATAATTTGAACAGCGCATGTAGTGTGACTGTGTGCAAAAGTAACTTCTACGTAAGTAGGTATTACTCCATGTTGTGAGTATAGTTTATCATGCGGCGTAATTACTGTAAATCCTAATAATGTAGGGCTTACCACAACTTAGTCAGAATATTCCGTCCAATTTGGTTTATTAGGCGTCGACAGTATTTCAAAATTTACCTAACAAATCCCTTTGGTAAACAACATCGTGCATATTATATATTTATTGTTATGGTGCATATTATTATATGATATTGATGATTTTAGAGATCAGGGGAATATTACTATACACACCTATTGTATTATGGGATTATTGTGTTATCATCAATTCTTAATTTATATCACCATCATCACAGCCAACAAATCTTATAAATATATACAAGTAAAATTTAATACCAAGTATTAGAGATTCGCCAGAGATTTAAGAAGGAGATTTATGACTCCCCATTAAGTGTAAAAAAGTAGCCTATGTTCATCACGGATAATGTCGGCTTCTGATGGTAAAAGATTTTTTCCAAATCGGTCTAGTAGTTTCGGAGCCTATCCAACACAAACAAACAAACAAATCTTAATATTATATAATATTAGTATAGAAGAGTATTATATTGTTCTATAGCAAATCTTTATCTAATAAAAACGCCAAAGCCATTTATAAATACTCCATTATCATAATTACCAGACTGTAAAATTACTCACACAATTACCGGTAAATCTATTTAAAATTTAATTAGAATTGCGTGTGAACCAAGCATAATCGTTTGCCGTAGGCGCGTTGCAAC
Organism: Perichares adela; assembly: GCA_018251795.1. Lineage (NCBI taxonomy): Eukaryota > Metazoa > Arthropoda > Insecta > Lepidoptera > Hesperiidae > Perichares > Perichares adela. The sequence goes on along the minus strand of DWPQ01001327.1, from coordinate 10,296 downwards.
CTTGATTTGTTGGAGAGAACTTCAACGTATGTATAACCATAAGTAGTAAGCGAGGGCATATTGCATAACTCTAGTTGCTTCCCGCTTCTTCGTAGCATATAATATCATATGTTTTAAATAGCCTCACGTCCACATAATGGTCAGGGCAAATGCATTCCGCTCAGAGGACTCCGGTTGCGTTACTTTGGAGATCCCGGAGTCCTCAAGTTAGCGTTGAGGAAGGCCACCGGGGGGCTTTTAGTGAGGTCAAATCCCACATACCCCTGTGTTGCTCCCACGGCACGAGGGACCTTTTGAAGGTTTCCCCCTCGAGAAAAAAAAAAGGACAAATGCATTCAAATAATTAAAAAAAACACGGGTTCTAATTTGTAAACTGTCAGGTGGAATCATAGTAAAGAACTAAGTCTTGTGCATTAATATTTTTTTTTAAATTATGTTTGTATTAAAACAAAGGCCACTTGGATCAGTATTACCGATCAAAATGGACTTTAATATTATATTTAAAATTCTAGTATCAATTTCTGAATATACATCAAAAAGCTTAACTTATACTGTTTCCTATTGATCATAAGTTCCCCTGGTTGATCATTCTATACTTATTATTTATACCGAATTTTCTATATTCTAGAACCATTCCGCAAATCGAACTAATAATATCCCTTATTAATTTACGCATTCCGTTAGACATTCTATTCATTAAATATCGATTAAAATATGACGTTGTTCGTCTCCGAATTTCATCATACCGAAATTGTTTGCGTAGGGAGTTACTGGGGTTAGCTTTCGTCATACGTCACTAAGGTTCATCTGATAGGCTGATACCAAATACCTACTATGTGCTACATATCATCGCTGACAACCACAGATATAATTATATCAACTAGCTGACCCCCAAATTGTGTCTCGCTATACAAATTATTTCTAGAAAATTGGGGGTTAGTGATAGAAGAGTGAAAATTAAGGGTTGCATGTTTTTTTTGAAAGACGTCATAAAAAAATAATAAAAATAAATTTGCCCAAAAAATTTAAAATATGTTTCGGGATAAAAAATACTTTACAACTCTCAGACCTACCAAATATACATATAAAATTTCCTAAAAATCGGTCTTTCGGAGTAGTATGGCAACTAACACTGTGACACGAGAATTTTAAATGTATAAAGATATAGATAGAGTTAGGTATAACCGAAGATATTAAAATATACAGTAAATACCCTAAATATGTAATTCATTAATGACGTGTATAAACCTACAAATGTAGTTAATCTATGTTGTGATTATTCTTGAGCTTGGTGCTCTATGGCTAATACCAATAATTGAATATCTTTGCTGACTACAAACACTGCTAGAACACTAGTTCAAGCGCTGAAGAATATTATTATGAGATGATTTATCGATGTTTTAAAGAACGCATCTCGGCTGATTCTAATCAATATTGCTTACTTGACTATAGTCAAGACCTTTTTATCGGTCTATTTGAACGTAACAAAACCCTTTCATTTTCATTGATTAAAAGTATTCTCCTCGTATATGTTGACTTATCTTGTTAAACAACGTGCTTAATTACATCATGATTCATCCAACAGAATCCGCGTGATGCATGCACAAACAGGACACTTACATTTTTATTAGAATGAGTAAGAATATCTCATGTGTGTAATGTAAAATAATTCATATTCAATCAAATTACAGAAGAAAAAATACTCGTTAAGGAATGGATTTAACGTTGTATTATCTACGATATACCGTTTAAATCAGACTAACTAATATACTATAGTACAAACGTCTCATACAAACTATGATTATGATGTTATCATAATTATGTTTTAATTTTAACATTCGTAACACTATAGCCAACAAATATGAATAGTATATTTCTGTGGGTGTATTTAACGAGTGATAATATGCGTATTTTCTTTATTAATTTATTTTTAAGGATTATTAAAAGAAAATTCTTTCTGCACTCTTTCCCCATAAAAAATTATAATGTTAAAGTAAGTAAAAATGGTTTGCTACGTATTCATATTATTATAACGATAATAGATTAAGTTAATTTAAGTTTCATACTACAAATTTTTCACTTCCATTGTTCTTTAAATAGGCAATTCACATAATCTATTAAAATGCTGCTTTAATTATTACCTACACAAGGCCTACACACATTACTATTCTTGTCAAAGACTATATAGATTAATATTTATTGTTTGTAAATTATTCCTCCATTCATAAGCAACTTAATATAAATACTTCAGAGTGAACTAGACCATAATTATAATATTCTTTGGAAAGTAATGATTAAGTTATTATAATCGTATGAAATGAACTGCGCACATAGTCTGTGGACATGTGCGAATCTTATGTGATCAACTGAGAAGGGCAACGTCGAAATGCTTTATGATTTGACTGGGTGACTAATGGCAAAATGTTATTCGTGTTTTTGATATTCGTGTTTGTGTTAGTCCTGATCATTAATAATATTAGTGTTCGTCAGGCGTGAACTTCCAAATATCGGATTACAACGCCCACACACTCATTTGTCTCACACATTCAAGCTCACTAAATTGGACATCTTCTCCGCTGATACCTACGTTAAGCCTCAAAGCTTTAGAAGTGTAAATATCTGTGCCCTGCGGTCGAAATCGAACGTAGCCATTTTACACCTTAAAACCAAGAGTTAGCCTATATTTTACAACTGGTTTTGTTAGTAACGACGGCGTTACTATCATTTAAGTTCTAGAAACTTCTCCAGTACCTACTGTTAATTCTAGACACGGTAACAACAAACTAGTATGCTAGTTCGTGACGTGCTGCATAGTTGTCTCGACCGAAGGCTTGACTTTCACGTATCGAATACGAATGTGGGACGGTTTTTGACTTTTTGAGTTTGTAGGTAAAGTATTTGAAATTGTTTTCTTAAATTTAACGGTATTGTCATAAACTTAATTTTAAGTTATGTTCCCATTGCAACTGTGATATTTTCCTCAAGGACGACGCGTGGCCTCGAAGTAAAGTGAATGCAAATTGATACACGCGCCACCGCTTCATTCGCATAATTGCAGGATTTAACTTAAAGACGGTATGAGTACTTAAAAGGGCGCCTTAAAGCGTGCTGGCTGTCTTATAAAGAGTGCCTTATACATGAGAATCAACATTAAGGATTAAGAAAGCGGTACCTCTGTAAACAAAAGATTCTGGATTGAGTAACAAAAATTATGTTATCTTATACACTTCAGACATCTTAAGACACTTGTCTATATTAGTGTACAAGGCAACAAAACAATTATTTACACATGAATGTCCTATACTACCCTCTCAGTGTGAGAGGAGACCCGAGCCCAGCTGTGGGTCAATTATGGGTTGTTGAGATCCTATACTAATTATATACATATTTGCATACGTATTTTTCATAAAATAAGTCAATGACTCTTCCTGAAACATTTCAAATTGCTATGTCGATGACGTCCGAGTTTTATCTGAAGGTCAGTTTAAGCTAAGAGCGAGATATCACCAGGTACAATTATGTAACCACTAATTGCAGTATTTATGGTTATTAGTTACGCAGCGATTTCTTAACCTTCGTTATGAATACGTTAATTTATGGCATACTAATACCTAACAGTAATGTAATATAAACAAATCAACAATCACGTGAACCAAAAATGTTCTAAAATTTATATTATTTAGCTACACTGCAGTAGAATACGTATTTCATAATAGTATAATAAATATCATTTAATTAAAATCATATAGGAATGATTAGCGATCGATATGTAAGTAGGTACCTACTAATAAGAAAATAAATATTTATATGCGCTTAGAATCCAGCGATTAATCTCAGTATAAAATCCTTAACTGTAACATTTTATTTAATTAAAGCAAAATTATATCTGACGACGCAAATGAAGCCAACTACAATTTAAATTAATAAACATAACCTGTTATGTAATAGCAATTAAATGTATATTATAATAAGATATGATAACAATAATACTAATGAAGTGTAAAGCGCTACTTGGTTAACTATACGAATGCGTGGTTGTCATAACGGAAAGTAAATTTGAATAAGCATATTGAGGACGTAACCCGGCGTTAATAAACGCTATCGATAAGTGATACTCAATTCTATTACAGATGCGATAGCGTAGCGATAATGTCCCTTACTTTTTCCTTAGAAGCGAAACGTTTCAAGTCGATCAGCTTCTGGTACTGTCGGAGTGCCCGGAGATACAGTCGCGCCGGGAGCTCCGCCGGCATCGCCAAGGGCTTCGCACTCCGGGAAGCCACTCCCGTTTCACTCATAGTCGAGCCACACACAGACACTATATTTATTCATAAGCACAGTCCGCTGAACCCGTCACAGAACGAAGTGCCAATCGCGCGCGTCCGAAGTGAACGTCGACTCCACGCAACACTGACGTATCGTCCGCCGCGCATGCGTACCAGATACACCGCGTTTGCGAAAAAGAAACTACACGACTAGTTATCCATGCTCGAGTGACTTTCCCTGCTCCGCGACTGCAGGCCACCGACCTGACCCGCTTTTACTATAAATAACTATAATACGACAGCAGATTGGACGTGTACGCCCTTCGACCAACGAGGGAGCCGGCAAGCTTAATACACCCTCGCATTCTCGATACAATGAGTGTGGTTATGTCCAAATTGCACCGCACAATGTTTCCTTTCATTTTCTATGAAACAGTCTCATTCATATGAGTATTCTTTATGAGTCAAGTACACTAGACACGTTTTTGAATTATGATTCTTTAGCAACTTCTTCGCTACAACATCGCCGCCAACTCTTAGTGCGATAGTCGTTCTCTGCTGTACTTCGAATACTACAAGTTAACTCCTAACATTGTAGATAGTTCCGACACGACCGAATGACGCTATGGCCGTATGAATGCGTACTTCGAGATGGCCCATTGTTCTGTAACTCATGTCTTGAGATTTAATGTATCGTAATGAAAAGCATTGTTTGGAAAGACGACCTACGCTCCATAAATGAATACATCGTCATGAAATAATGCACAATAATAATATATCAGTAATGATATAATATATCAGTTCCGTCACTGTGTGCTATTTCCTTGAAAACTCTCTGCAGTGTTTCACGAAGATCTTAATGCATATTTTACTTTAAGTGCATAGTTTGTCACCATTAGATAAAGTACTTTTGACTATTGTGTTAAGTAACTAGTTTTTTATAACGTCATGCTAGTTAAGCAGAGTAAACAGTAGTTCATTTTATGACTAACCTCTGCAAGATGAGAATTGAGAAATAAACGTCTCAACTCACACCATGCTCACATTTTTCCACAGAATTTTTTGTTTTCTTTCTGAATGACATTTTGCTATTGTCCTACGCGACCTTTAGGTACAGCTTCACTCGGACAGAGAGGCGAGCTTGGAATTCTCAGTCGGAAAAGAACTGAAATTAGCGAAGAACAGGTAAAACCGCTTTTAAAAATAGAGGCTGCGAGCGTCCTTAGTACACCCCCTGTAGACTTTATATAATATAGAATGGAGGGTTTCATCCATACTCGAGCCGAAGCCAATCTGATTTGCATACGATCCAATCTACTGAACCACCGACGAAGTCTGGGTTCATACTGGAGGTTCTGGATTCGACCACTAATTTGAATCCCAAAATAAATCATAGCAGCGTGGAAAGCGTTAGAAAAAAAGTGGTAGGCAAGAGCCTATTTTCTGGCTGGTTACTCATCGAAAATGTCTTTGGTGACACGGACGTTCATAGGCAGACTACGTACCATCAAGTGGCCAGACCATTTAGTCGTATGAAAAAAAATAATTACTGGAAGAGATTTCGATACGAGATAAGTAGTCCCTTGCTGTACCTTTCCTGGTTAACATCTTTATGTATAATTGTATTTTGTGCATAAACTGTAAATAAATAAATAATTTTTCTTTAGTTAAAAGTAAGGTAACATTAAATTCAGATAAAGCTAAATCAATTTAACAGTGATTTAACAAGTTTAGTTAAACATATTCCACCTACAGTCTTATTAGTATTATCTTGCAGTGACTATCTAAAGACATTCGAATCATCAAGATAACGTGGAGCCACCGAGTTGATATGCATATCAATTGCATTCACTCAGATGTACTGTCAAGTACTCTGTCCTAAAGCTCGCAAGTTGTTGAGTCAACACGTATCCTATCTCACGCCTTCCGTCAGCTGATAAAACTGCTGAATAGTCATGAATACTTTACGATAAGCTTTTTTTTTGTTGTCCTTGAAACTGTTGAAATGTGGCCAGAATTAATAACTAAGATTTTATTTCTTATCATATGTCCTGTTAGGTCTAATTACAGTTTAGATAAACTTATTACATCCGATAATCGGATTCAAAATAGGATTTGTCATTATTTAAGAGATTTTTTTTTCTATTGATAATTGGATTCTTTGAGGTTTGATATAAAGCAATGCTTATTTTGTAGTGGACGGCTAATTTTAGTAAATGTACATATATATTATTTTACGCTTTTAATTTATGGACACGACATAGTGATTAAAGTAGCGTATTAATAATATAGTTTATTGTAATTGTAAGATTAGTTTAGACTAAAGCGATTAACATGTTAATAATGGTTCACGCAATGTTCAATTTTTATCACACAATATGTATATTTTATAATTATCTACTTCATTTATATTTCCATTTTACACACGATATACGTAACAAAAGTCTGTAACAATAACAACGAATACATTGCAAGAATGCTTACCGGTCTCCAAAATTCGTTTGTCAACATAACCTCCTGCAGTAACAATGCTTTGTATGTTTCTAATAAAAAGCTACTTAATTTCACTAACCACTTCTTATCATTTGCACAAGCACTATATATTTTAACACAGATCTGTGCCTATAACATAGTCACAAAGTATAAGTTAGCGTCGGTTAGTGACGAAACACTGCGTAGGGCGAACGGGTTTGTCTGTTCCCCGCTATTCGGGGTGCCCGGCAAGCTATAGCGGTTATTCTTATTATTCAGTCGAGCACGCCCCATGACTTTTACTTAGTTTCATTCTAATATCAACTTTATGCCATGAGCTCAACGTTTATTTTCCCCTAAATCAGTCCCGACGAGTATAAATAGGCGACGTAAGTAAATTCGTAATGGGTTACAGAGTTACAGAATAAACTAATTAGTGTGATAATTTTTTAAAAGATTATCTAATTTGTGTTTATTTAAGTGAGATAGGTCGTGGACGCTGACGTCTTTACTTCCAATGGTCGTTAGAAAAAGTGATAAATAAGCCATTAAAATATCTTTCAACTGAAATTGATGTGTACATTTTGAATAGATAATTGTTAGTCGCAACGCCCTTTATCTTAACTTAAACCATTATTTCTTGAATTAAATGATCTAACCTATAGAATATTACTAAAGTTATCTTATACTATCGTATGTTTTAATTCATTTAACATGATTGTTTAATTGCTTAACTCAAATAGGCTTCGTTTATTATCCATGTATACGCTTATTGACTCGTTTTTTGCACTATTCTGGGATAGAAGAAGACAGATCATCTGACGGTGAGTCATTACCAACGCTCATGGACTATCATAACAGCTGTGTTGCCATGGTTACCAGGAACCTTTAAAATAGCAAGTATCGGTAGTCTAAAATAGATAGGAATAAGTCAGTAATAAAATATATTTGTTTTCCAAAGGCAAAAAGCTTTGGAGATGTTTGAGCGAATGCAAAGTGTAGTGGACCTTACGATTCATGACTTTAAATGCATTTATGTGTAGTTTTTAGCTTCATATTTTATGAATGAGATTGTAGGCGTATTTTTATTGCTGTTAATAATAATTAAACAATAAGGATTTATTTTTAAACTGTGTGTCATGCATGTAATCAGAGAGTGACACATTGCTTTTAGCGTGGTATCAAGTACGTACATTTAATTCATAGTCACGACTTTGACATTTCGGAATGATACTTACATTTAACTATTTTGTACAATCCAAACTTGAAAAATAACAATGATGTATTTTATAATTTATGAGAAATCAATTACGACTTAGTTCTGTGAAGGAATATATCGTAAGGAAATCTAACTAAATGTGTATTCTCTATTATGATCTCGATGGTATATGAAGTCTGAACTGGATATGCCCGATATTTAATAACTTAGCCAATTATCAGCTGTTCAAACATTATCATTGTTTCTATGCGGAACTCGTGAGGTCAAATCGGTTCACAATATTTTTGGAATGGGTGCACACATGCAAAAATTACCGGTTAAACATAAAGTCTTCCTTTTTTAAATGCGGTTAAAGTCGCTTTCATAAGAATATAAATAAATAAAAAAAACTGAGGCTGTCACGAGGACTACTGACACGTGAAAAATCTGAGTTCAATGATTTTTCCCCACCCAAGAAAGTGCTCAACCCGCCTAAAGAAGTTTCATTTCAAAAAAACCTCTAATTATAATGACACTTGTCTTTCTCTAATGCTATCTTCTGTTTAATCTGTAATCGGTGTACATTATGTTGGTGTTCAAATAAATAAATAAATAAAAATGCCTTAGTTACCTAACGACAATCCTTTTTATAATTGTGTTTCTAATATCTAAGTTTTATCAAATTAACATCTAGATACGTACTAACCGACGACATAACATCCTGTTTACTGTTAAACAATGATTTCATTTTAAAAGCATTAGGGTGTTGTCTAGTGAAATGTGGGCGAAATCGATGGCACAGTATACTCATGCATTCATTCATGAAGTTGTCAAGAGAGATCGACCGTTAAAAACTACCTACGAAATCGAGTTTCGAAAGCTGCCGGTTTTGGATAAATGAACCCATTGAAAACTGCACTCGCTGTTAATGACGTATATTCAGAAAGTTTTATAACTTCAAACCCGTGTAATAAACCGTGATAATAATATTATTATAGTTACCGTGTTTCATCAAAACGTAGGGTTTTTGACCTGGGTTGGCTTCCTAAACAGCTAACCTATTCTTCTAGAATCTACCGTAAAATGTCTCGACGTATTTCGGTTCCAGTGTCGGAAAGTCAGTAATTATTATGCACACGTGGGGTTCTTGACTTGACCTGGCTTCCTAAATGGCTTTCTTTTTTCAAACGGTACCCAGTGCCCGGTAGCTTCAAAAGGGTTATAGGTTATGTGGGATTTCTACCACAATAAAACCCCGGTGACCTTCCTCAGCGCTGTGTGGAGGACTCCGGGATCTCTAAAGGAACGCAACCGGAGCCATCCGGGCGCGATGCCTTTTGGGCCCAGCGAGGGATTAGGCGTCACAACGTGCAACTCTTCCGTTCATCCATCCTCCTTGAATCTACCATGATATGTTTCGACATGTTTCGGTATGTTTGGAGTGTGTGTGAGTGAGTTTTCCGGCTATCAACATCAAAAAACCTTGTTAAGGTTCCGAAAAAAAGACTCAATTCTTATACCACACCTTTATCTGCCTACTTAATGTAATCGCGTGTTGTTTGTCAGTTCGCCATTAAGATCCTGTTTTCACTTAATCTGCTAGACAAAGTGAAAAGTTGGAAATAAATTTAGACTGTTGACCCAAGTGAATACTTTATTTTGGGGTCTTTGACACTAAAATTAGCAATTAAAATGCGTCGAAATTATAACACGGTTGATTTTTTAAGAAGAGCGGAAGTTAACAATGCAAGTTATGCCAGTGAAAGTTAATCGTGAGCGTATATTGTAAAAAAATGGATTCTGATTTTTAAGTAAATTGGCTCTCTAACAATTTTATTCGTTTTTTTTGAACTGGTTTAAGGAGAACGTTAGTTACGTAGATTCTTATCACCTATGCATGAGTACCTACTCTTGAAATTACATCAGATGGTTAAATTTGCCTGACTTCGACACTTGAATTCCTGAATCGACTTGACCTTCTGTCTAGAATTAAACTGTAATTGTTTCGATGTGTTTCGGTGTCATTGCCCAAGAACTAATGATAAGTAGGTGCTTACTGGCCAGCAATCCATCAGTGATGCCTTTGATGAGACGTTATTTAACCCATCTGCTCGTTTATCGACTATTGATATTGAAAAGGTGGGACAGGGTCTTGCGACTTCTAAAAACGTGACCTGTAGTCATTGCTTCGTCAATCGGTCGGCCTTACGATGGTCTTCGTTCATGATGGTACGATCTTTTATAGCACAGTGTGAAAAAAACCCAAATTTTACGCACGGTCGCACGGGTTTATATCACACAGTGCTATAAAATAATATACGATACTTGTGACCTACGTGGTCTATCATTGCACTATGTTTA
>DWPQ01001326.1:0-12518 GCA_018251795.1 Perichares adela | reverse complement strand
GGACGGAAACAGGGTAAGGGATCTTCCTGAGATTCCCAACCTTTCTGTAGAAAGATTATGCAGCAGTGATAGTCTAGTGGTTGGAACGTTGGTCTCCCGAACGGGAGGTCCTGCGTTCGAATCCAGCAAGCACTACTAATTTTCTTAGTAATGTGCGTATTACAAAATTAATTATTACCCGTTTCTGTGAAGAAAAACATTGTAAGGAAACCTGCACACCTGAGAGTTCTCCATATTGTTGTTGAATGCGTGTGAAATCTGGCAACCCGCACTTGGCCAGCGTGGTGGACTATGGCCCTTAAACCCTCTCAGTATGAGATGAACCGAGCCCAGCACTGGGACAATTATGGGTTGTGTTAATGAAAATTCCCTCGATTAATCCGGCAAAAATAAAGAACTGCTAAGGAGCAGTTAAGGAACCTGCGCAAACGCACTATGTTCAAATAGGAGATTGAGAGTGATTAGTGTTTAAAGTATGGTAATGTTTGTTGTAGGGAGCACCGGCCGAGTCCGGCGCGTCTGGCATCGCCGGGCGACACGCACACACGAGCGGCCCGCCCCCCCGCCCGCGCCCCGCGCCGCGCTGCTGGCGGCGCGCACTCAACGTCGACCCGCCCTGGCTGCGACGAGCCCGCTGACGCTACATCACACTAGACAGGTATACCGTCATACTTACAAGGTAGTCGATAATGCCCCCTTAGGGTCGCTAGAGGCGTGGGGAGTTGTAAGAGTCCCGAAAACAATTTTTTGGAAGTGATAACTTATTATAGAACGGTATACGGGGGATAAGCCGTTTCTGAGAATAGAATTCACAAACACACAGATAAACAAAAATTCTAACAATCATTGTTTTGGGTATCATTTCGTCGATAAAGGTCCTTATAATATTTATTCTCATAAATATTCCAATGTATTAAAGAGTGACATGTTGTTGACAGCTGACACTTGTGGACTATTGACACCCCCGCACCGGGCTTCGACAACACCTGACCCCGGCCCCCAGAGTGGTGAACTCGCGCACTGCACACACCGCCGAGCACGTCGGTCGACACTCTTGGGGGATCGTTAAGGTGAGACTGACGCGTTGGATAGACTATTTGTGTTCCTACCCTCCTTAAAATGTGTTTCCACGCGCTTAAATTTTTTATTTCGCCTACCCTCTGAATTTTCAAATGTTTCTACCCACCTAACTTTATGGGCTTCCTACCCCACTTAGACTCAACCTTAAAACATGTTTGCACGCACCGAGATTTTTGTAATCGTTTGGATTTATATTTGGCTCCCTACCGTTCTATAATAAATTAGTTTTTTTTTCTATCCGCCTAACTTTGTTGGCTTTCTATTTCTATCGTAATAGAATCAATGATAAAAATATGTTTGCACCTCCGCTTAGATTTCTTTAACAAAAATATTAGATATGAACCTTTATTTGCATAAGGCTGCAACCAGAGATAACAAAAAAACATATATTTTTACACCTAGCATTTAATTTAAACAATACATATGGTCAACTATGCTGCAGCACCATGCACCAAAAGTGTCTGTACTCAGCGCTGATTTTCAGTCCAGCCCGTTGATGATCAATTTCTGTTACCCCAGGGCAAGTCCCAGTGTCACGGCTAGCTAACGGACAGCGCAAGATTCCAGGCATCATGAAGGTGATCGAAGGGGGAGCGAGGGTAAAGGTGATGGACGGCGCGTGGAGCCCCGTGGACGTGATCCGCGAGGTGGTCGCGGGGGGTCAGGAGGACCCCTTCTACGTGATGGACCTCGGGGAGGTGGTGGCGCGGTACCAGCATTGGCGCGAGGTCATGCCGCGCGTCGAGCCTTTCTACGGTGAGTTGGGTGGCCACGGCAGCTAGACCAGGCATGGTATAGTCTGTTGGTGATCTGGCATATTAACAACAATAGCCCAGATACACGCACACAGAGAGACACACACACATACCTCATATTTTACTTATATTTGTTATGCAACGGTGTCTGCTATTATTTTATTAATTACGTTGTTTTTTTTTTTCCTTTTGACACGTTGTTCACTATATGTCATTATATGTTTGTCTGTAGATATATGGCGAAATAAATGTTTCTTTCTTTCTTTCTAATTCTAATTTCCGTGACCGTCATTGGTTATTTAAAAATTAGCAATTTATCTCTTTGTGAGAATTGGGTTGAAAAATGGCAATTCCAGACCTACGTTCCTTGGGAAAAGTTGTTGGATTTTATGAGTACAACTCGTCATCCAATTTTGTACACTTCACCACCGACCACCGGACACAGTGTGTATGTTTGTAAACGTTTTGTGTGTGTGTGTATTACAGCGGTGAAGTGTAACGACGACAAGCTGTTGGTGGGCGCGCTCGCGGCGCTCGGCTGCGGGTTCGACGTGGCGTCGCGCGGGGAGATGCAGCTCGTCACGTCGCTCGGAGTACACCCCGAGTGAGTACACACCACCATCCGCGTCTGACGATCGAGACACACGATACTTGATGGTACACGACTGATGAAGATCAGACCGTATAGACAAAAATCTTAGCGGTAACGGTTCACGCTCAAGCCATTTTAAAAAAGTAGGGAAATGACAGTCCCTGCGGAAGGGTTTTTGGCGTGACAGCACATATCTTTCAACAGGGACTGTCATTACCATACATTTCTAAAATGGCGTAAGCGTGAACGGTTACCGTAAAGATTATTGTTTAGGCGTTAGTCGTCACGTCGCTCGGTCGTTGTCAGTTTTAGTAAAGCATTATTTGCGTATTATGACAGCACTAGGTTTTTAGCGCGACACAGCGGCACAGCCCGTATTGAAACACCCCCGACACCGCTCTATTTGTTAGTGTGCGTGAAAAGTGTGTGCGTACACGGCGCCCGCTACTCACGCGTACATACAAACCGGCAGGGACCGATTTATATGAAGCTAACCTACTATGTTATACTGTGATTTAATGCTCAAGTGTTTAGCAAGTAATCCATGTGTATGTTTGTGCAGTCGCATAATATTCGCGAACCCGGCCAAGCTGGCGTCGCACATCCGTCACGCGGCGGCTGTGGGGGTCCTCACGATGACGTTCGACTGCGAGACCGAGCTGCTGAAGATCGTGCAGTGCATGCCGCACGCGAGGTACGCACCGACCGACATGTGTATATATCTATGTAGCTAAATAAAATTGTAGTGTCTGTTTGTAATACTACAATAATGGCTTTTCGTGTCAGGCTGGTGGTTCGTATCCGCTGCGACGCGGAGAACGCGCAGTGTCCGCTGGGGATGAAGTTCGGATGCGATCCGGTGACGGAGGCGCCGCGGCTGCTCAAGCTGGCCGCCGTGCTCGGGCTCAACGTGAGTTTATATTTATTTATTGAACGTCAACATAACATATACATTATATTATATACTTACACTTATAAGTGGACACTATATTCAAACGGGCGGAGCTCGTTATTAAAAATATATTTTGTATTTAAAACGAATCAATTTCGATACATATTTTTATTATTATATAGCTGTTTCTTTGAAACGAGACCCGTAACATATAATCTGTTGTTTGACATGGTCCTTCGAGCCGTCACCAATAACGTATAATCTGTTGTCGGTCAGGTGGTGGGCGTGTCGTTCCACGTGGGTTCGGGTGCGGGCGAGACCCAGGTGTACGAGCGCGCCCTGCAGCACGCGCACGCGCTATTCGCGCTGGGCGCCGCGGCCGGACACCGCATGGACCTCGTGGACATCGGCGGCGGCTTCCCGGGGAACACGCACACATCCATCAGAGAGGTAAGCGGTGTATACATACTACACAGATAGTAGGAGTCGGAGGAAGAAATATGTCCATTGGGTTCATTTGAAATGTTCAGTGTCTATGATGATAAGTTTTAATTGATAATGGATAATATAATATTAGTTTTTATATCAATTTAAATTCATCGACTGACTTACTGATTTACTTTATTTATCAGATCATTTATTGAATTATTGTTGTCAGTTGGAAGAGTTTGCCTTATACCCATTATAATAGTAGATTAGCGTATATAATTGGAGTGACACTTTTCTGAATGTAAATGTTATGTGCTGAGTAATTGTTTGTGTGTGTGCAGGTGGCGTCGGTGATCAACAACGCGTTGGAGCAGTACTTCCCGTCGCGCGAGGTGCGCGTCATCGCGGAGCCGGGCCGGTACTTCGCCGCCGCGGCATACACTCTCGCTACTATGATATACGCCAAGCGGGAGGTTAGTATTACAAGCTATCGCAGTTTGAAACTATAGGATATTACTAGGTGTGTCCGCGGCTTCGCCCGCGTGGAAAGCTCCCAGCAGGCGAGATTTTTAGTGTTATATTTTAGTGAATTGAGTAAATGCACTAACTTTTAGTAAAAACCGTACAACAATCCGTTCAGTAAATTTTGAGAAAGAGGGGCACATAAATGAGGGAAATTTGTTTTATAATAAGTATAGATAGTAGAGAACTCTTTGCCAAAGTTGTTTTAATTAATTTATAAGCTGAAAAATGTGCTGAGGAGTTTGTTTCGCCTTTTCTTCTCAATAACAAAGCGCTTTTCTTATCCAAGACCCCTTTGCAAAAGTTGTTTTAGATTTAGTTAAAAGATGAAAGATGTGCTGGACAGTTTCTTTCGTCTTTTCTCCTCAATAACAAAGCGCCTTTCACAATTCTAAGTTAAACTATTTATCGTTGAAATTGTTTATGCCACGCGACAACAGATAGCTCTGTACAGAAACTTGAATCATGCTAACGACTGCATCTTGTGGTTTGTATAAACCGCCGTAAGGATATTATTATTGTTACAGTACACAAAGACTGGCGCGGTTACGCGTTACGTGACAAAGCGGTCTACCCTCCCATAAAAAGCTATCATTTTAATAATCACTAGCAGATCCCGCAAACGTTGTTTTTGCCATATAAAATATTTCTTTCTTATGCTCTACACTATCTCTGTCCCAAATTTCATTAAAATCGATCCAGTAGCTTCGGAGTTTATTCGAATAAACAAACAATCAAATCTTTCCTTTTTTGAATATATTTTTAAAACGCTAACACACTCATACCCCGGCACTAGGATTCCCTGTGTCGCGGGTGGCATGGACATCACAAATAACACATCACTAACACCCATGACCGGAGAACAAATATTTATCTGTCACATAAATAGCTCCCCGGCCGGGAATCGGACCCGGGACCCCTCGCTTCGCAGGCAGGCTCACTACCAAATAGGTTACGGGGTCGTCAGAATATTAGTATAGATTTACCCAAGTTATGTGTGTTTTTATGTATGCTCTGAAATAATGTGTGTGTCTGTGTGTCCAGCTGCCGGCGAAGGAAGGCGCGGAGCCGCACACCATGTACTTCATCAACGACGGCGTGTACGGCTCGTTCAACTGCGTGCTGTACGACCACCAGCACGTGGTCGCGCAGCCGCTGGAGGTGGGTACCACTGGACACTGATACCGGGGACAATGTAGGTAGGAGTAGGTCGTAGGTAGTAGGACTACCTGCGGATGGGGGCCGAGGAGATAGGCCCCACTTGGGTGTTTCTGGCGCGCCTTGTTTGATGTCCAAGGGTGAATGCGAAAACGTGCCCGTGTTCTCGTTTAATTTTAAAACACTTAAGGCGTTTTTAAATATACTAAAAGGGATATACGGAACTTTGAACTCAATTTTTTCAAAATTAAATTTAGCGACATATCACCTTCATACACTGATGTCTTCAATTATATGATGTAATGACAATTAACGATGATGTGTTCGTTGATCAGGTGGAGAACTCTCGCCCGGAGGCGTGTTCGGTGTGGGGTCCGTCGTGCGACGGGCTCGACTGCGTGCTGCCGGCGGCGCGGCTCCCAGCGCTGAGCGTGGGCTCGTGGCTCGTGTTCCGCGACATGGGCGCCTACACTCTGCCCATCGCCTCCGCGTTCAACGGCTTCCCGACGCCCACCGTGCGCCCCGTCGTCGACAGGCAACTCTGGTACGTCACTGTCACTGACAGCTGACACTTGACATATTGGTCATAGTGTGTGTGATTGTATCATGTATAGTTGATACATTCGAATAAAACTCAAAACTCAGTAGAACTCAAAACAATGATTTTTAGATTTTTTGACTGTTTGTCTGTGCATTTGTGCACGTTAATCTTAGAAACGGCTTATCCGATTTAGATGCGGTTTTCACTAATATATTGTGGTAAGCTTTACCTAATATTTAGTGTTTGTTTCATGTCAATCGATTCGTAAATAAAAAAATAATGCCAATATAATCTTTTGTATGGCAAAACAACGTTTGCGCGGTCAACTAATTGTAAATAAATATTGTTAATTTCCCAGGAGTCAACTGCAGCAGGTGTGGCCGGCCGCGCAGCCGCAGTGGGAGGTGGACTCTCCAGCGGTGTCCCCGCCGCCCCACTGCCCGGAGTCCCCGGACTTCGCCATCGACTCGCCGCAGTCCCCGGACTCGTCCCTGTCGCCGGACTCCCCGCCGCAGTCCCCGCTCTGCCCCCTCGGGCCCGTGTTCGTCGAGTGCGCGCTCAAGTGACCCCAGGATACCCTCGCGATACACCTACAACGGACGCGTTAGACACACAACACACACACTAAACATTAACTAAACACATGTGTGAAAATTCAAAATTAATTATTTTATTTGAAAAATGTATTTCATTGTTTAATACGCTTGTTATCTCTTAAAGATATCTTCTATTCTTGAGATATATATATCTTGAAGAGATAATGAGGCGTGTATGGCAATACTTATACAGTTAACAGCTTAAAAATTGGCATGTAGACCAGTAAGTATGGTAATATTGTCCACCAAACCAAATTAACCAACGTTCGGTATGACTCCGTTTGGATGTAGGTAATTGTAGTTTACAGTCAGCTCCCACAAGAAAAACAACCAGAATTCCGGAATAAAGTTCGACAATATCTCGAACGGGCTAGTTTGTTACAGGAGCAGAAAGGTTTGCGCGAATTTATTGTCGAGTAATATGAAACAATATAATTGTTTACCCTACGCATGCCGTACGTATTGTACACTCACAACTTCTAGTAATACTGTTGCATACGGTTATTGCCGAGCGAACCATACGTCCTAGCGTTGTCTAGAACAACCGATGGAGGTATATTGTTCTATAGGGATGTAATTTTTTAGTATCAGCATGGTTGGTTACATGTCAAAGTTTGATTTAGCCGAATGGTGGATTTGTTTTGTTAATTTTTCCGCGCACGTGTGATTTAAATATAACGCCCTGGGGTTGGTAATTATTCCCTTAGAATATCACCCTCGCGTTACTTACATTTGTATGATTTTGTATTGAGAAATTTTGTTTGTTGAGTACTAAATGTCCGCCATTTTATGTATTTGTGTGAAATTTTAATATTTGGTTTTATTTTATAGTCAAAATATTAAAGTTGGTTTTAATTTGTCTGTATTGAATTTTACCATAGTTCATAGAACTGCACTGTTAGAAGTAAAGTGACCCAACTCATAAACTGTTCGAACATTATAAACATGTTTTCGTTTATCTGTGTTATAGGTTAAACAATAACTTTTTTAAATAAAATGCTAATGTGTTATTTTTAAATTAATACAATTATATATATATTACATAAAACGAATATATACACTTAAAACAAATTGTATTAATTATAAAATAAAACAACAGCATTATATTTTAAAAAAAGTTAAATTATATGTATATTTTTTAAATCGGATAATTCAATTTTTTTTTCCTGAAATTGGTTTTTCTATATGTATGTGGATTTAATAAATTGTGTTTTTCAAACTCTATCACTTTTATTTATATAAAAATACGTGTTTAATAGAATATATTAATGACTTGTATCACTTTAGTTGTATCAGCGTCAATATTGTTTATAATTAAATCAAAATTACTTTTTTTTATGAATTCAATGTAGTTTGTATAATGTCTAACGTATCGTGTGTAGGTACCGATTGTTCAACAATAATGTCGAAAATACATTTTACGCAATTTTTGTTTTTACGTCGCTTTGCACCGAAATGTGGATTTTGTGTCACGGTGTGTGCTGGGGTCAGATTTGTGATTTAATTTCTTTGATAACATATTGTCGCACTAATAATGCAAGAGGGGTGTAACTCAAAGAACATGGGACTAGAAATATCAATCTTCAAACGCAAAATTCAGTGCATCTTATGGATTCGAAATCGATATTACAATAATTCAAAAAAAGGAATAAGATATTAAGTACATAAAGGGTACAAGTTTTTGTACCTGTAACGAAGTTAGAAAGTGTTAATCAGTTTATTTTTATTCTGAAAATCATACATTTTGAGTTACAGCATCTACAGTAATATTAGTGCGATGTATCAGTTTAACTAAATTAATTTCTATAAACTTTTGATTTGTATCGTATCGCATATTCGGCCGACGTTGAAAAGGCTTTAAACATAATATCTAAGTGGTAAAACTAATGGATCCATTTTACAGTTGTGAATGCCTTCATATATTTTTACATTCCAATCAAATCCTGGTAATATGTTTGTAATAAATGTCAAACATGATATATATTGTAATAATGTTTGGGATTTATATAGACTTTAGTGGTTCTGATGCAGATTTAAAATACCAACTGTGAGATGCAAGTTACAGTCAAGTTTAGAAATATATATTCCTTTAATTGATTCATTTATATGTTATTTTAATTGATTTATATGTTATTTTGAGGTGATCAGTATTTTTCTGAGATCCTAATTCAGAAACCATTCAGTCTGAAATAAATTATCTTTAAAGAATTACTGGTATCATCGATAACACGAGTGTGACCCCAGTACGGTTAATATTTTTGAAATATTTGTTCGCTTACTAACATTTTTCATTTCATGTTTGATAAACTGCCGCAAGGTATTTATTCGTTTGCTGTTAAAATGTAGAGAATACATTCCCATTGTATGTGTAGCTTATAATAAGGTTAATATTAATCAATTTGATCTTGATGTTGTGGCATTAGATTTTTGCGAAAATATTATAATTATGTACTTACCGACCTGCTTCTTTAATACATTGCTGAAATGTGAGTTGGTTTTTATTTTAAACACGCCCCCATATAGCTTGAGGTAAATGTTGAGGTAATATTGTTTGTCGAAGTTTAAAAGGGTTGCAAAAGGGGCTAAAGGAACAAAGTGGTCAGATCTGCGGGTACTAATTGGCTTCCGTATACAGAAAAATAGGGGAATGTTTAGTAAACTCAAGACAAATATATTATTTTGTCTACCAATGTAATAGCACCAATAAGTGTTAGTATTTTTATATTTTTTCTGTGTGTCACAGAAAAAATAACACACGCTAATCTCAAATAGCTTATCCGATTTAGACGTGAGTTTCACTCATATATTGTGGTATGGTTAAGTAACATTTACTGTTTGTTTTGTGTCAATCAGTATAAAAATAAAAAAAGGTATGCCAATTTAAAGAATCACGTGGCTGGGTGATTGTTGGTAGTTATTCACGCCTGCATAGGTATTAAAAGCGCTAAAAACCTTTTATATGTGAAAACGTTTGCTGGGTCAGATAGTTATTAAATAGATATCGTATATTACATAAAAACCAGGAGTTTTATTTAGTTGAAGGCAAGAGGTGGCAATCACAAATTCTTCATCCACTAAACTGGTTATGTAATAAAAAGCAGCATAATAAAAACATATTTATTTGACATACCATATACAAATTAATTAGAGGTACACAAGAAATACAGTAGAAACAGGTTTATATAACAACGTGCATGCAATCAAAATATCCAATACAAGTCCAGTTATTTTACATTTATCGTAACAATATGTTTATGATAGACATAAATATTATGTTATTTATATTTAGGAGTTATTATACTAGAATACGCAAGCCATAGGCCTGTCTGAGTGCGAGTGTCCGTTTAATAGAAAGAGAGGGTGAGACACCTATAGTTGTCTTTGTCTAATACGCGGAAATAAATAGAGACAGACAGGGCGCCACGTTTCTGTTTTTTAGATGGATACATAATAATATGAGGCTGGCTTGACCACTCTAGTATATTTTCTCTATATAAATATATCGACCGCCGAACAAGTATAGCTTCAATGTTACACATTTCTTTGACAAACATTGTAAATTAATTTTTTAAACATGAAACATAAATAACAAGTAATGCTTGTATGTCTAAAAGCCAATTAACCAAATTACATATCAACATATAAGCCGCCCAGCGCAATTTAATTTTATTAACATTGATAACAAGACTGTTTTTAACATACCATATTGAAGCACATTCCATCTATACAAACTAGTATCATTGAAATTAGAAGTATATAATTAAAGTATGAAAAATATAATACATTAATATTTTTCTGTAACACCATTTTCACACTTGCAGACACTAGATTATCCGATAGACACTTGCACATTGAAAGTTTACTCATCAATCTATACATCTCATCAACATAATCACACACCATGATTTCACAATCAGCTGTAGTGTGATTACAACTGATTGGGTCTCCTCTTATTATAGGAGAGTCTTGGGAGAGAGAGATCACACCAAGCAAATTTTGGATTGAGAGATTTTGGAAACCTTTAAGTATTATAGACAATTCGCAGGTATGCAGGTTTCCTTATAATGTATCCAACTCTGAAAAAAGTGACATACACATAAATTAAAAAATTAGAGGTGCACAATTTTGACCCAGACCCACTGTTAGACAGACTGACTCTCAAATAACTCTGTTATCACCTTTTCCTGCATTCTATCACACACTATTTACAACTTTCCTCAAATCCTTTTTAACAAATCACATCATACTATTATAGCTCCCATATATGTATTGTAGTTGATAGTTAAAAATATATACATATATTTCTCACTAAAATTTTCAACAAACAATTACATACTAGACTCACAGATGTAACACATCTTCTATTCAATTGAATACCAAACAGTATAAAATGTTTCAAACAATTTATTTACTTCCATTTGTATGCCGCTAAGGTACTTTCTCAAACCAAGAATCAACTTTTTTCACAAAAAATATATATGTGTATAAGACTAACATTTATACTTCATTTAACTCAGTCACTGTTCAAGTTTCTCATCACTGTAATCTCACGTTACGCCAGTTCATATCATCACTGAACCTACCGTTCTTAACATATTCACAGTATCACTGAACCACCACATTTTTCACTTGTACCGTCAAACGATCATTGAGTCCCTCGTCGGGCGCCAGAATAGTGTCCCTAGTTGGGCGCCACTGTAGTTTCCTTCGTTTGATGCCATCAATAGGGCGGTCAGCAGAGCTGCACGCTATAGGCGGCGAGATAGGCCTGCAGCTGGGTGCGATGTGGCTCCTCGAGGGCCGCTACGCGCGGCGGTAGCACGCCAGGGTACGAGCGCGCCATGTTGCCGAGGCTCTCCACTAAGTAACGTTTAGGGTCTTCCACGGCTGTGGAGCGAATTGATTTATTAAAAACCAATAATGACATAAGTTAAACATATCTAATGTGGAAGAAAAGAATGGAGTACACACTCTTAGTAATTTTGTTGTGTACAAGTAATAAGTAGACATAAAGTTGGAACACTGTGTTTTAGCAAAACTATATATTTATGTCATTATAGTCTCATCATACTATACTGTATAATCAAATCAAAATTTTAATATAGACTGTAACTAATGAGTTTTTCAATCGACAACAGTCTTAACATCTAAACAGTAATGGGTGTTAACGTTCACAAAAATGGCTCTCCTGAAAAATTTAATTTTCGCATTACGACCTCATTGCCTCCTCTACAGTACTCGCGAAGTTGGACGATGTTAGACGAATACGATAGTGTAAAGGGCACTTTGGCTCACCTCGTCAAATTTTACCTCGTCTTGATCGAGTTACATTTGTTGTCGGTTTTTGCGCGCGTGTGGTATGGCCCGCGTAGGAACCGCGAAGTTGAACGAGTGTACAGTGCCGCACTTCGGATTTTAGCCAGTACTGCGACGAGAAACTTCGCGAGTAGTGTCAAGGAGGCATATGCGTGGGAGTTGTCGATATTTCTATTGAAACAAAGTTGATACCATCTAGTACATAATGATATCTTACCAGCCAACGGGTCAGCGTTGGGTCCCTTGGCGCATGTGAGCTGTGAGTACTGCGCCTGGTAGCCCGGTGTGTCGTCTACCTCTATGAAGTGGTCGTCCGGAAGCGTCGTGTCGTCCGGCGGTAGCTCGAACAGGGAGATCAAGGCCTAACAACAACATATTTCTGTGTTAATTAATTTTTTTATATACTATCTGACTCCATAAGTGTACCGTCGATCAGTTATTCGAACGCCTGTTGTTTCTCACATAGCAAGTCACCTATCGTTGTACCTAATCGTTTTGCTATGTACATTATTTGTAACTATTACCTGTTTTCCCGTACGAATGAAACAGTTTTCAATAAAAAGTAGCCTATGTTCAAGAGGGATAATGTCGGCTTCTAATCGTAAAAGAATTTTTCAAATCGGTCCAGTAGTTTGGA
>DWPQ01001325.1:0-12520 GCA_018251795.1 Perichares adela | reverse complement strand
GTAGTTCCTGAGATTAGCGCGTTCAAACAAACAAACAAACAAACAAACTCTTCAGCTTTATATATTAATATAGATTTCTATGTTCGGATATTTTACGGATACGTGCTTCGTAACCAAACATCACTTGCAAATAGTGGCATCAGTCACAGACCTGCACGTAAGGTTCAAACTCCTTTGCCATCTAAGACTTGCTTATTATTGAAGTGCGTCGTTCATTTGGCCTTTCGTTTCTTTGTTTGTATTGACGTTTGCACGTTACATTGCCACGTTAAACTTGCAGTCGTGTTCAACCTTATTTATATTAGTATAAAGGTGAATGTGAATTGTACAGTTGCAATTTTAGTTTTTGTTTTCTATTTCGCGTGTGTTAGAAAAGCGTCTAGACGTTTATATGAAGCTTGCGGTTTGATGTTTGTTTTGTTAAATTATTTTTAACCAAAATTAACTTACTGAGGTAAGTGATTTAATTTAAATTCAGCTGTAAAAATACAAAACGTCGCAGTTATGAGTTCAGATATATTTTTTCTATTAACATTTTTAGCGTTACTCAAATCTGCGATCAGCGTTTTATTAATAAACTAGCTAACTCGACAAGCGTTGTTCTGTGATGTCTGGTATATTATACGGATTGTTTTAAAAAAATTGAGGGGGGAGGGGGTATTTTTATACTAATGGCCGACATTCCATCAGACGGACTCACACATTGGGAGAGAAGACCCGAGCCCGACAGTGGGGTAATTATCGGCTGTGATGATGAATAACGATGATGAAATGTAGACAATGATGACGATGATTCATGCTTAAAATAACATTCGTGATGAAACTGAAAGTAAATGTCCGTTTCACCATCTATGACTACATCACCACTTACCATCAGGTGGATTCGCAGTCAAGCAATAACTTGTCTTAAATTTAAAAAAAATACTGGAAATTCACTTAACAACGTCCTAGAAGACCGCCCTAGGACCTAGGAACTCTGAGCTCTAGTACATTTACAATATAATGTATTTAATATTACTCTCGCCGGCTTAATGCTAATAAATCAGAATGTTTGTAAAGAAGTTTCAGCTTAAAACTAATATCCATGATCAGATCATCTTAAATCGTACGATTTTAAACTTACATCATCGCACACTAAACAATTTTAGTTGTAACAGGTATATACCCACGTTGTATCGAAACCGAAATATCGGCATAAAATACAAAAATCATAAGTACCCGTCAACTAAAAACACCTTAAATCGGTCCCCAAATATTCGCCTCGAAAACCACTTTAACGAACACGATTTAGACATCAGCGATTCTAACACAAATCGATTACAAGAGGGAGGGACACGGAAGACGCACGTATCTAGGTGAATCTTTTAATTCCCTCGCCTCGAGTCGGGACACAAAGGGCCGTAAAGGGGGCAGGCGAGGCGGGGCGAGGGGAAACAATTCAGTGCCTTCTCGACTCCTCGTAATCGCCTTATACCGGACCTCCGCCGTTATGTGGTCGGCTCTTCATGTTTGACGTTAATACCATGTCTATACTTTGCATAAAAATAAGTAATAGGTAATGTTAGGACGCATCTATATTAATAATTTCGTACCGGGGTACGGTAGACTCGATCGCAATATATCATTAATAATAAAAGATAAAAAAATAAAATTTTCGAGTCGACAACATATATCCGCATAATTCGTTTAAATCGATTCATTTGATAAATTCTATTGGTGCTGACAGAAAATCGCAGTCGCCATACTAACCAATATAATGAAACGTCACTAAAACTGGATGACATCTTGAGTAGTGATTATCATAAGCCATGTCATCTGTGCTAAGTGTTTTTGTTGCCATAGTATTCTACTTTGTCTGGATTATACACATGATGGCGAAAATGCCACATTTTACTCGAGCGAAGCCGGGCTTTCTTCTCGTAAAAACATATTTAGTAATTATGTATGTTACAATTGATATTTAAGACAAGATACTTAAAATCCACTATTCATAAAATTCCTTTATACTTATTTTCAATTCATAATACCATATTTACAATGCACAGCTTTCGGTTTTTCCCATCAGTTCGGTATTAAAAATCAAAATACTAAATATTAAATACAAACTCAGCAACTTTAACCCTCAAATTAGAGCTGGGTAAGTATAAGGCACTATTTACTTCAATATTCATAGGCACCCCCGATAATTATGGAGTGAAATACAATGGACAAAATATACTCCTGTAAAGAAAGCCCAACTTTCCCGGCTTCGTGAATAAAACACGTATATCGATCCTTCATGTCCGTATTAAGTTTTCTTTCTTCCAAGCCAATTAAACTAGTATAAACCTCTTATTAGACACCCCATGCCCCCCTGCACTAAACCAACATGGCGTCATGGTTGTCACCTATGGTTAGGCAACTTTTTTTAATGCAACCGATATGACCATCAACCTTGTTCCGTTGCAACAAGAACCAAAATTCAGTCACATGCAACTCGGTCTTGCACCTGAAGACTTGTTCTTTAAATGCGTGTGCAATATTACCCCGTTTTACTCACGTTACTCTCAGGCTAATTGAATCTTTATGCCTCAGATTTAAGGTGTAATTTACTTCGGATCGAAGTATCGTGGTGTTAGTTTTGTTGTACTAAATAGGTAGTGGAGGCGTGACATTAACGCCCGCAGGGATTGTAGAATTATAGATGAGGGGTTGTCGCGGTAGGGTTAAATGGTGTACTTGAGAATGCTGGCTAGGGTGTTTTATTATTGATGCAAAATGGCGCGGTCCGGCCGGTTTCAAATTCAATGGTCGACGTGAAAAGCTTATGAGATGTCAACAGAACGTGGCTTAAGAGGTTTGATGGTTTGATGAAATAATGAATGGAGTCATAGCGTGAGTTTAGCGGTTTACTTGAGCTGAATGAGACAGCTATTTGCTTAGATTTTTAATGATTCATTATGATCCGTAAGTACACTTTGTTGGGATCGAGTTTCTTGTTAGAATAAACGCGATCAAAGTCTCATACTTAGATACTGGCAAACAAAATACCTTTAAAAATAAGAGACCTGATGGTAAGCTGTCAATCATTGCCCATGAACGTCTGCAATACTAAAGGAATCATTGACGCATTGTACGCATACGCATGAGTATTGAAGAAAAAGCTTATGCCAATAACTAAATTCAAAACATTGGAATTGACATAAACGAGAAACTAATGACATTAAGCCCAAACTAACTTTTCCTACAATTTGGCTGTTTTATAGAATGCGCACCTATGAAACCATTTTAATAGCCCAGCTATATAATGTTGCTTGGGAATATAAGTGACATGAAGGTAAAGCTTAAATAACTTAGCTAGGCAAGTTTTCAAAAACACGTTACGTTAAAGCTACATTTTGACGTTTTAGAATTTCGTCATCGTTATCCGTTCTAACAATTTGGTTGTTGGATAGAATAAACGATAAGAAAGCGTTTTGATAGCCAACTTAGAAAGTGCAACTTAGAACTTGCTTGGAAATATAAGTGACATGAAGGAAGCTACTTAACTAGACAAGTTTGCAATATCACATAACATTATAGCCACATTCTGACGTTTTCGAATTTCGTCATCGTGTTCAGTATGTAACGTAGAGGCTTTTAACTCCTCTTTAAAGCTCCGAAATCGTGATAAAATAAAAATATTGCAAACTTGAACTTCTACACGAGATATAAATTCTTACATCGCTCTCGCTTCAGCGACCTGTGCAGGTGGAAGCGTGTTCAAACTTGGACTTATATTTATTGAAATAATAAAGAAGAGCCGGCAGAACAACAGCCTTAACATAGCCTTGGGTGGTATAAAGCTGTTTACATACTGAGGATTTCATAATTAAACAAACTACTCATTTCGTGTACGTTTATACAAAAGTGCAAGACTATTGCTTAATGTCATAAATGTGGTCTTGGTTTTTGAACCGATCGTGGTATTTTTTATTTTTATATTTTTGGAAACAAGCTATGGCAATACAAAAACTTAAGTGTAGTGTCGAATTCTAAAAATCTGATTAAATATCTGAAACAGTAATTGAAATTACTATAAACCGATTCAAAAATTATTTTAAAATCAAACAATAAACTTATGTAGCTAGTTTATTCCAAAATGTAAATCATGAAATATTTTTAGTTCGTTTTAGTTGTTAAAATTTCCTATACGTAATTTTAACGAAAGTTTTTAGCGAAAGGTCTATAGGGAATCTCACCAATAACTAACGGTCTACCTAACATACCTTCATATTCTAATCAACATTAATTACAATAGTTTTAATGATACATAATGTATTAATGAACTTATAATGAACGCTCTCATAAGACGTCTCTCAGTAATTTTTTTGCGGGTACAGAAAATGAAACATTGAATGACGAAACTCGTAACATTTTAAAATGTGTAGCGGTAATTTTTTATATTTTTCATGTCTAAGAATCTTACATTTCGAAGTGTAGGAATTTTATTTATTGAAACAAAAGGGCATAGTCTAGGCTCCGTGGTAGGCTAAGGGATATTCT
This sequence comes from Perichares adela, assembly GCA_018251795.1. Lineage (NCBI taxonomy): Eukaryota > Metazoa > Arthropoda > Insecta > Lepidoptera > Hesperiidae > Perichares > Perichares adela. The sequence continues at coordinate 7,996 of DWPQ01001325.1, read as the reverse complement.
CTATTAAATTGTTGGCCAAATGCGAATTGGCAAACTTCAAAGACCTTCAAGAACATTCTGGAATACTCTCAGGTATGCAAGTTTATCATGTTTTTGTTCACCGAAGCAAGTGATAATTATTTTCAAATCGCATATCAATTGATAAATTTTTCACTGCGTAGAGTTCTAGCGCATGCTCTCCCTTTCAGGAGTTTTTTTTTCCAATCACCATGTTATCACAGCTATAGTTATTATGTTTAGTTATTATATAATATTGATAGATAACTAAGGCAACTTTGTATAAGCAGAATGTGATTGAATTTTGATGCCGATATCTACTAATATCAAAAGGTATCGAAGCTTAATCTAAAGAATTAATTTAAAAAAGATTGATAGAATAAAGCAAATGTTTTCTAATCGGACGCAAAAAATTAAAAGATTACCAGTGTTGCTATCCGATTCGAATGATATTCTTGTTTCAATTCATGACGGCGTTGCGTTTAATCGAATTTAAATCTTATTTCAGTCAACATAAAAGCTTTCAGTAGGGTCAATCTGAATCCAAAGTGCAACAGCAAAAAGGCAGGTTCTGCCAAAATCGACTTTTTAGCGAGTGTAGTGGACGAAATAAAGCAAATGGATTCCGTCTACACGACTCGGAACCAATAATAAGGCCATTGTTTTTATACAAATACAATATTGCGTTTATAAATCCGATAAGCCTACAAATAACAATGAAATCTGTGGAGTCACTTTGTTCATAATAAATAGGTAGTCGAAACTAAAAAATAAATTGTAAAAACATATTGTATTGTCATTAGCTGTGGACACGTATAAGTAAATCGGACTAAGTCAATCACGTTTGAATCGTAATATTCATTAACATATTTACAAGTGGAGTTAATAAAAGCATGTTAAAAATGTAGAAATTATTGCATGTATAAAACCAATTTATTTTTGCTTTTAAAAACTTTTAAAAATGCATTTGTCTTGTATGACTCATCTGTTTGTCCAAATTCACCAGTCATAGTCGTGCAAGTTTGAAATGTAATTGCTGACTTTCCTAATCTTGCTGAAAAGTATGTAAACCTTTCTTGAACCTTCTTGAAGAATGAATATCGTCAAAGATCAATTCAAAGATGCTTTTAGAGAAGGCGTCATAAAAGGCGGTTAACCCTTATCATAAGATGTCCTGCATGCATCGTTCGATATTACAATAAATGTAAAAAAGATTATTTTTTCTGTCAACAACGATCTACCCTGGCCGTTAATCGAAATCGAACCCAAAAATGCATCTATCACATAAACATCTACCCTGTTAGAATCTTATCCGGAATACTTTGCACCGCTGACACAGACAAAAAATTCCGATATTATCCATGGACTACATGTTGGCTCCATAAAGATATAATCTATTATGAAATCGTATCACGGTGTTAGTTGCCATACTCCTCCGAAACGGCTTGACGGTTTGTATGCAATTTAGTATGTAAGTATATTCGGTAGGTATGAGAATAGGTTGTAAACCATATTTTCTACCTCTAAGTAATAAGGGTTGCCTAAAAAATATTTTTCATTTTTTTTATTTTTATGATTTAGCGTTAAACAATACACATAACTTTTAATTTTCACCGTTCTACCACCAATCCCCAATTTATAGTACCAAAGTATAATATGGCTAAAGGATTTTTACGGGGTTAACTAGTCATATATAGATTTAAAGATAGTGATAAATATATAACTAGTGATTTATAGATAGTGCTTTTACGTCAGGCCTCAGACTATTATAAAAACAAATAGCTCCTTATAGCATGGCATTCTTAATTCCATAAATACGCCATTTAAGTTCATATTCACCATCTCCACGGATCCTCTGTCCACATATCTGGCAATAAGAGAAGCGCGCGCGGCGGCGAGCGTGGCGCCAGTAGCCTGCATTTGTATTTATTTATACCTTGTCTGCCCTTATACAGGCACTAACTTATTCCCCCGGCTCTGTCTCTGTTTTGTCAAGACATTTGGTTATAATGCTTACCGTTCTACGTTAGAATAAACATACATGCTTACGTATGCAGGTTTCCTCACATTTTTTTCCTTCACCAAAGCAAGTGATAATTAGTTTGTAATATTGGTGCGCGACGGATTCGATCGCTCGACCTTCCGTTGCGGAGACAAACGTTTAACCCACTAGGCTATCAGTGTGTTAGAATAGTAGTGATGTTTACTTTGTTCATCATCATAGTCCGTCAGTCCGTGTCTCGCCGCTGAGCTTGGATCTCCTCCCACACTGAGCGGGCTTACGGTCATAGTCACCACGCTGGTCAAGTGCGTGTTGGCACTTCACACGCCTTCGAGATCATTATGGAGCCTCCAGTGCAGGTTACTTCACGATGTTTTCCTTCACCGAAAAGCAAGTGATAATTACTTTGTAATTGGGTGTACATGTCTTGAAGTTACTAAATTCGATCTTAAGAGCGTCTGTTAATCGAACTAGTGTGTCAAAATAATTTATTACAAATATGTTTAGGGTGTAAGGTGGCTTACTTATCCATCCTTGTAGTCTAATCAACTTCGTTAGCAAAGTGAATCATATCTCAGGTCACATAATTAAGACGCTTAAGATCTTGATAGTAGATTTTATTAGATAGATAAAATTGTCCTTTAACATACAAGGAGACGAAGTTGGACAATATGCAACAGACACAATACTAAGTGCGGTCTTTTCGTTAACCAGCAATCTTTTCCAGACAACGTTTAGTCACAGTGAGAAGAAGTAATAAAGAAGTAATTAGGTACGATCATCGGATTCGATACTGTAATCAATCTATATATATAAAACTAGCTGACCCCGCCAACGTTGTTTCGCCATATAAAAGTTGACTTAAAAAATAGGGGTTGGTTATAGAAAGGTGAAAATTGGGGGTTGTGTGTATTTTTTGGTGGCAAATCTTTTTTTTTTATAAACTTGTGTGTTGATTTCATTTGTGGGAATTTTGAGGTCAATGAAGGCTTTATTGTCATTATCATTAACACGTTAAGTATCTAATCGAATCAATCATCAATAAGACAAAAACAGAATACCTTGCCTCAGGTTGATCTCAGCACTTACCGAAGTAAAGTTAATCTATATTATTTAACGCTAAGTAATTAAATTTTCGTAAGTTTTTGATTGAATTTTCTTAATCTCCTACTACCCCAATCTCACATTAGCTTAATTACACGTTAAGCATGACAGAGCGAAATTAAGGATCGCTTAGTCGACGTTTTATGTAGTTAAAGTTCTTTGCCGCTATTTAGTGGCGGTCTACTACTGGTTAATCAGAATCACTATTCTGATCTTTATTCAATTGTCTCTTTACAGTAGACGTCGGCTTCACATGTTTTAAATGAGATCTTACAGAACCAATCCAATGAGCGTTATGCCGTAGTATTGTTAATAATAATGTATTTATTGCCAATTTAACCTAACAATAATTACAAAAACAGTAAACTTAACCTAAATAGGGCAATAGGGATGGACTCAGCTATTGCTGACACGGAGCCAAGGTCCCGTGCAGCGCTGTTTTTCAGTCCCTCCCTCCTCCCTGAGGTGTTATGCGGGGTTACTGCAGTTGAGGACTCCCCCATTATCAACTGACTTAATTCATACCTAGTATATTTTTAACACTTGAAATAATAATCTTATAAAAAAAACGGAAAGAAATTTGAAAAAATTAAATAAAAATTACATTATAAGAATAGTAGATTAGGTAGTTGCTTCGGTGAAGAAGAGCATCGCGAGGAAACCAGCATACCTGAGACTTCTCCATAATGTTCTCCAAGGTGCGTCTTCATTTGGCTGGCATGGAGAAGCACAACCTTGAACCCTCTGTAACAGAAGACCCGAGCTTAACAATGGGATGCAGTTATGATTAATTAATTTATCGTTAATTATTAATTTCACAAACGCACTATAAAGGCTGTCCATTAACTGTGCAATTAATCATTTTAACCCACCGAGCGTTCAATTATTACCAATAATTTGTATTTAGTACTCTTAAATTTAGTGCTCGTAGATAAACGGGATAAATATTTAATTGATGATCCATTAGTTGTGATCTGGTAATGGTTCACTCTTAATGGATACAATGAAATATTGGACTTTATCTTTGTTGGTATTTCTCATTAATACAGAAAACTTTTCTTATTAACAACGTTTAATATTGATTAATAGTTTAGTTATTTTGACAAATTAATGCTAAGATAAGGAGCAGGTCAAGTTAAGCTCCATCACGCTAAGTTTGAATTAGAAGACTTCGCTTACCTTTGAGAATGTTATGAAGAATTATCTTTAACGCAGGTTTCCACGGAATATTTCCTGTCACCGAAGTATCCGCTTATTATTAAATGACAAATCCTAGGTCTATTTTTAAGTAGCTAAAACTACTATACTTAAGAAATACTCTACAAAATCTCGTCAAAAGCTACAGACGTATGTAATGAGCGTGTAATTATTGTCGTATAACACGCTCAACGTACAATATGACAAAAATTAAATCGTCGACCGTCAAATCGAGCTAGGGTTGCCAGTTTGAAATGGGAGATCTTATATCTAGCAAATCATGACTTGAGACCATACGTATTTCGAATGTCAAATCTGGAAGTTGTATTGCAAGTAAGTAATGTCAAAAATATTGACATTTGACATTAACTTGTAGAGGATGCAATAAATGCCATCAGTCCGCTCATTGTAATCTCTTTTTTAGGTTTTCCAATAAAGATTAATTAAATAACTATACTCATTGAGAGTTCTTAACGGTATTATTTTGTACATTGGCGAAAGGATTTTTAACCAACTTAGTTTCCTAAACTCCGAATCAACCGTGTTTTACGCGTTTCGGTTGCGGTGTTGGCAAGCCTCCAAGTTGCAAGTTGGTATAGAATATTGTTTTAGAAAAACACAATCCCATGCACGTGGAAAAACAATAATATTTTAATATATTTCCTTAACATCGGTAACAGTTTGGGGAATTAGGCTTTCCATTTCAGTCAAGACTCTCATCTCCGGTCTTAGGAAAGGATTGAAAGGCTAGTTGATTACGGAATTGTGAGAACCCCAGTAACTCAATGCAAACTATTTAATATTAAACATTTTACTTTAGTTAATGAAAATAATTTAAAAATTCATTTTGCCGTGAAAGCCGAATTTCGTCATAGGTCGAAATAATATTATAAAGCAGAAACATTTTATGTGCTCGTAATATTTCAATGAATGAGCTACTCTCATTCTCAAAGTGCAAGTCAACGGGTTTCAGCTGTTTTTTATTTTCATCACAAAATTCAATACTCGGGAGGCGGTACAAAATGCCTTTGAAGAGTTTGCCTCCCGTTCAGCAAGCTATTTGAAGAAGGACATTGATATTACTACTGCACTAGCACTGATCCATTCATTCTATTGATTACTATCTATGCCCACGGCTCTGTTATCTTGGTACCGTGTATACGTGTTTTCTGTCTGTTTGTTCAGGCTAATTACTGGAACGTTTTGACCAATTTAGACGGAACTTTCATTAGAAGATGGCTGATGGCGGAGTTACTTAGGCTACTTTTTATTTTAGATTTCCACGCGACCAGAGTAAAAAACACAGCTAGTAAAAAAATACTATCTAATCCCGCAATTTCTTTTTCCATATAAAATAGCATAAGTTCTTTATCAGGCTCTTTAACTATCTCTCTGCCAAACATTAAAATCGGTCCAGTAGTTTCGGAGCCTATTCGATACAAATAAGCAAACAAACAATCAAATCTTTCCTCTTCATTATATTAGTATAGAAAAGTATTTTAATTTGCTTTGTACGAAACTGAAATTTCATAGGTAATATTATTATTATTATTATATTTCAACCAATTAAACATTAAAAAGACATGAACAAATTAATAATGACCATTAAACGTACTTGATATTCTCACGTTGTATATAAACGCTGTGATATTATACCTAAAGAAAAAGTAAAAATGTTTTCTAGTGATATATTTTTTAACAAACATCCCAAAACGGTAATAAATCCCTAATACAAGACCCGGACTACAGGGGTCGCAACTAAGTCTAATATTTGCATATTGTAAAGAAAAAAAGAGAATAATATTTAAACAGAATGGTATAAAACAATTTTGGCAACCCTACACGGCTCCGTTTTTGCTGTAAAAACGTTATCGTGGAGCGACCCTTGTAATCGGTGCAGAGGATTACGGTAATAAATTACCAAGTTCACTAACATTTGTATGTACTCCTCTACCAAAAACTGTGTAAATTTACTCTAAGTCTACTTTGTGCCTTACTCTTCTGACTAGTTTATCGTGAGCCGTGAACTTCTGCAAGTTTTTCCTCAACAACCAAGATAAAAAGTACTTTAAGTGCTTGCTCACTTAATGCTCAAATCTTTCTATTACTATTCTCGTGTTCGTTGCCATATTCGAAACGGCTTGACCGATTTTTATTTTTTATATGTATATTCGATACATCTGAGACTAGGTTGTAAATTATTTTTATACCCATAAGTGATACAGGTGACCCGGCCCAAACATTTTTTTCAAATCTTATTTTTTATCCCTGTACCACTTTTTTTTTATCGTGGGGAATCCTTATTTTTTATCCCTCTATAACTTTTTTTTTGTGGGGAATCCTCAATGGATACGAGAACGACGGGTATACCCTTGCTAAATAAAGCGCAAAGCATTGTCGTAAAACACTTTGCGGGTCACATTTCAACGTATTTTTATTGCGTGTGTGGAGGCACTAGACGAGTTTGAAAAGCCGAAACTGTAATTGTACGCACAGGGACCCTAGAATTTCAAGTTTGTATGTTGTTTGTTTGTACATTATTGAAAGCGGTGAGTTCGCTTGTTATATGGCTTGTTCGCATGTACAACTGTTAAAATTTCCTTTTGTGTCAGAGACTACTAAATGTAGTTTTCCTTTAAAACTAGTACGTAGTGTATTCTGACCGCGTTTATTGGTGAAGTGTGTTTGTGTTCCTATACTTGGTTTGAACAGCCGGAATCTTAAATTGATCGATGGATATTTTTATGTTTTTGAATGCTTATTCATTAATATCCATTAATGTATTTGTTCATTCATTAATGTTAATGTGCATATTCATTAATGTATTCAATATTAAATTTTTATTACAGTTCAATATTTAGTGACCATATTAAACGTTAAGGTACAAATGGTAAGCTTAATTAAGCTGCATTAGGATGCTCTACTGCTACTAAACCTTCTCAGTGTGAGAGAAGACCCTAGCCCAGCAGTGGGACAATTATGGGTTGTTGTAGTTGTTGTGGGATGCTCTACTAGCTAAACATCAGGCCAAACAGAAAAATAAAGGGCGGTATTCGGTAGTATTACGGGCATATATAACCGGCAGTGACTTTCGATTGGCCAGTGTGTGCGTTATTCGACTCAATAACAGACTGTCAATATGAAATAATTCTTTAAGACATAATAATTGAAAAAAACTAAAAAAAAACATGCACATTGTATCGGCATCGGGTCTGGCCTGGCGTACAATATTTCAATTAAATCGGACCGTAGGAAATGGATCAAATTTATGTTGTAAGTAACTATTATGTAATAAGTGACGCTAATAAGACCTACCATCGCCCTTTTCCGCATCCACCCAGGGTTTACTGGTAGACAATGCCATTAGGCATTATGTTTGCCCTTTGTTACATACAGGGTGCCCAGGAAAGAATGGATAACCTGTGAAAGGCTAATAGTAGAACTAAATGCAAGCCCAAAAAAAATTTTTTTTTAATCATAACCCTTACACAGCTAAAAATATGGCGCTTCAAAAAAAAAACATCATTTTTTCGTCTGATTTCGTATTTTTACTCAGACCGAGATCAAATCAGTTATTATAAATTGTTTTTCCTGTGCTTAAATATTCAATATTAACCGGATCAGTGAATAACTATCAAATAAAATAGCTATCTTCAGTATTTTTCTCAAAAAATAATGTTAAACTATTGTTTTGTG
>DWPQ01001324.1:0-12526 GCA_018251795.1 Perichares adela | reverse complement strand
GGTAAGTGGTTTTTGTGTTTGCGAGACGTTTTGCACGTGAGCAGGAATTTATGTTATGTGTTTTTTAAGTTAAAAAGAATGAAGATGACATTTTTAAACGGTTTTATTTAGCTTGCCCTATTTATTTATTTATTTGGGTCAAATCTAGTGGTTGAAATTTAACCCTCTTCCTTTGGACCGATTGATCTGAAATTTTGTACACACCTTTGGTTTTGATGACAATACAATTAAATATTATCTGTACCGGTGGTGTAAATCCAAGATGGCCGTTGCTTCAAAATTACGGTTTACATATTTTATCTACATCGATATGGGTATCAAATGACAGGGCTTGACGAGTAGAATAATAGTACACATTGAAAAATGGAAATCCAAGATGGCCGCCGCTACAAAATGGCGGATTACATATTTTGTCATTACTACCTCGATATGGGCTATTTTATAATTCGATAATTCGCTAATTCGAAAAAAGGGTTATAAGGAGTCGAAATAGGGGATGAAAGCAAGTGTCATCATAAATTTAGTAATAAAGCATTCACACCTTGTATCTCTTTCCAGTGGCTCCACCGGAACTCAAGGACAGTACCAGACAAGTCCGGACACACGCGGGTGTACAACTAAACCTGACGTGTCCGGCTGACGGTCGTCCGCTGCCGTACGTGTCGTGGGTCAAACAGCCGTACATGGAGATCAGTGAACAGCTGCCGAGAGTGACGCTCATCAATGATAATTATACTTTAGTAAGCTTTCTTTACTTTAAGTAATTTACAGATCATACAAAGTTGTAAGCTGTATAATATAATATCTTTTCATCTATACAAATAAATAAAAATTAGAATGTATGTTTTGTAAACCTTACCTGGAACCATCTTGGTGTAAGCATTTTGAAATGTCTATGACAGGAGACTCCACTATTCCAAGTATCGGTTCTTTTACATTTATGTATGGTTTTATTATCTTATAAGTTTGCATGTATAAATATTATGATTTATGTGCTCGTGCACTGTGTATGTTTTGTGTGTGATTAATGTCTTTAAATAATACTAGTTGCGTCCGCGGCTTCGCCCGCGTGTAAAGCTCACAGCAGGTTATTTTTTTTAAATTAATCGTTATATTTAAGTCAATTGACACAAAGCCGTTATGCATTATTGCCTATAACCTTCTCAAAGTATTGCAGTATCTTTTAGTAAAAACCGTACAATAATCCGTTTAGTAGATTTTGAGAAAAATGGCACATACATAAGGGGGAAATGTTTTATAATAAGTATAGGTAGATAGATGTCGAACTGCATACTATTCTTTCATTGTTTTACAACATATTTCGCTCCTCATTTCAGATAATAAACCCAACACAATCGTCCGACTCTGGCAAGTACTCCTGTATTATGACGAACAAGGTGGGGACTACGGAAATCGCCTTCGACGTGATCGTGGCTAAGGCGCCGTCCATTGCTGGCAATGTAGGGAATAACACGTTGGAGCGACACGTTGTTTCGTTACGACGTAGCGTTGTACTGAAATGTGATGTGGACGGACACCCCACGCCGAAGATATCCTGGTTGAAGGTATGTCATGTGTCGTAAGCTGGATATTGTAACATTTTCTAAATGATCAAGAAATTATAACATTTTGACATAAATGACAAATCGAAAACTTATGTCATTCCATACGGGTATTTTCGAATTTCGTCAGCACTACGAAATTGTAAGTCTATAGAACGACGTGATTGTAAAAAGAATTCTGACGATGGTTGAAAATGTACGGAACATTACTCTAAAGCGCTACTTAATGCAGTTAGTACGCAGCGTTGACTGCAATAAACATACTAAATACACAAAACATACAAAATTCCTACAAATTTGATTGTATAAAACGTCACTGTGAAACCACTCTTGGTATTGATTTAAAAGATGTGCTAATGAGTTTCTTTCGTCGATTCTTGTCATCGTTGTGTAGAAGAAAAAATGCCGTGCATAAGTATCAGTCATACTTAATCCTCTCGAATCACTTTTTTTTAATCAAGGTCTAATAGTGAGGTTATTAATGATATATTATGTCGGTAGGACATCCAGCCCCTGAGCGACCCGTCGGGCGTGCAGCAAGCGATGGGCAACAGCGTGGTGGCGCTGTGGTCGGCGCGGGCGCGGGACGCGGGGCAGTACATCTGTGTGGCAGAGAACGACGCCGGCACCGCGCATCGACGGTACGACGTGCGGGTGCAAGGTATGTTGAAGAATTCTCCAACTACAATTCAAACTATTCTTGCACGCTGCGTTCGAAATATTCTCTTATTCGGTCGAGCAATGTTCAAACCATTAAGCTATTGTCCCGGAATTACCCCATAAAGACAGGCGCTGGTTGGAGATCCCAGAATCTCCATATGCGCTGGGTAATCCCTGAGGGGGTTTTAGTGGGCAAAAATACCATATAATACGAACCCCGCAAAGACGAACCCGCAAAAGGTAACGTCCGAAAATTTTCCCCCTTTAAAAACAGCATCACTGAGTGAATATTGTCAATAGCTACTTAATATATTTTTTTAATCTACTAATATCATCAACGCCCAACACAGAACTAAGGTATCCAAATTAATAGTTATTGTTCAACATTATACAGGAACAAACCTTTGAAATCTGTTAATTTACAGTTCCCGGGAAATGGAGCACGTGGTCCCAGTGGGCTTACTGCAACGTGACGTGTGGCCTGGGGTACCAAACGAGGACGAGGTTCTGTCACTATGTAGACGAAGACAATATCACTATTGGTAAGTCGTTCAATTATCAATTGTAAGAATGTATTCTAGAAAATATTACTGTATTGTAGTATTGAACTTGGCAGAGAATTGCCGTACCCTCAAATATTTAAGTAAAAACTTGTACATGCGCGTTAGACGATTTTTGGTAGGGTAAAATTTTGGGTATCGCGTCAGCGTGCGTCGGCATGGACAACACAAATAACACATCACTAACAACCATGATCCGAGAACAAACATTTATTTGGTATATAAATATCTGCCCCGGCCAGGAATCGAACGCGGGACCCCTCGCTTCGCAGGCAGGATCACTAACAACTAGACTACATGGATAGGTAGATGATTGAAACCTGTCGTTAATGTTTTTACAGATAAATCCAGTAAATCTGACACGCTCATATTGGACGAGTCTGCATGCAAGGGACCCGCGGTAGACAGGAGGAAGTGCCATATGCCGTTGTGTGAGGTAATTGATTATTTTTATAACTTGACTAGTAGACTCGGCTCTGTTCGGAAAAGCACCGACTAGACTTTAACAATGTTTTTATAGATCATGGATTCTATGTATCTCGTAAAAATATCGAATTCCTGGAAAAACTAAAAAATAAAGGGACAAAAGTTTATTTATCTATTTATTTTCACCTCATAAATGAGCGAACAAAAGGGCAAACATAATGCCTAATGGCATTCTCCATCAGCCAACCCTGGTTTGGTACAGAAAACAGTGGTAGGTGTTAAACACTATGAAGATCTTCATCAAGTATCTCCGTATGAAATTTTGATCACAATTGGTTGAGCGTGATCACGTCACAGACAGACAAAGTTACTTTAGCATTTATATTATTATTACTCAGTATAGATTGATTTCCTTCCTTTGTAGTATGGACGAGTTTTTTGCGACTACGAGTATTAGCGTAACATTTATGTAAGTTACCAAAATTATGCACTCAAGATACACTGAGCTTAAGCTTAGTCTGACCAAAATAACATTATTGTATTACGTGTATTACGTTGAAACTTTAGTTTGAGGTAAGTTAAAGTACGCGTTATGCATTTCATCCTAACAGTAATGTCAAACGGTATGTGCAGGAGGAGGACAGTGTATCGCGGTGGTCGGTGTGGTCGCGGTGGAGCCCGTGCTCGTCCACGTGCGGCGCGGGCACGCAGGCGCGCTCCCGCCGCTGCCGGGGCTCCGGAGACTGCGTCGGGGACAATGTGCAGGTATACACTACTCACTATTAAACAATACATTCGTTTAGCGAATACAAGCTGCGAAAGGAGATCCCCGTCAGTTATGTTTTAATTAATCCCGAGACGTGTGTATGGTAAGATTCTTTGCTTTTTTCTCTCTCTTTACTGTTCTCTCTCTCTCTCTCTCTCTCTCTCTCTCTCTCTCTCTCTCTCTCTCTTTCTAATATTTTCTCTGTACCTTTGTTGTTCTCTCTCTATTATTGTTGTTCTCTCTCTTTGCTTCGATTACATTGTCGGAGAGATCAATACTTAGAATCAACAGACAATGACAAATATTATACATATGACCCGCATAATATATATTTTCTAGATAAGAAAGTGTCTCGACCTACCAAAGTGCGGTGACTACAAGCATTCAGACAACACTGAGTCAAATGAGGTACTGAAATATCGGGAGAACAGACACATTGATGTAAGTATATCAAATAATGTTTAATATGGAATACTATAGGTTATAAAGTAAACAGATCATAGAGTTGTTATATTATAGGGGAGCCAGCCCAAAATGTATCCATTGAAATAACAGAGATAGCAAATTACGAGCCCTGTCTGTCTCTTTCTTTTTTGTATTAGACAAAGACAAATACGGATTTCTCATCTTCAATCTCTTTTTATTTATTGGAAACTCACTCACAGGTAGACCTACGGCTTTCCTACTCTGTGTAATATATATATGGAACAGATACATGATTTTTTTTAATAGTCTAATCCGGACATGCCGGAAGCCGCGTTCGAGACGCAAGCAGAGGTATTCGACCCATACAGCTCAGGCCACAACGACATGTCGGTTACTTCAGGTAAATATAATTTTATAATATTAATGAGGCTGTGTTAGTCACATTTAATTGAAAGTAAAGACCCATGTTCTCAAAGGTGGTAGGTATACTGATTGATTTTCTTGAGGTGAGCAAACAGTAAGAATTTAACCCTCTGAATGCCTAGTGTTAGTAAATACTACAAGAAATCTTTGCTAAGATAATTACTTTACGTGCCAAAGTTCAAGTTGTGGTAAAATAATTCTCGAGGGTTTTGAGGCCCATACGCACGAGAAACACATACTGTATTTATTTATTTATTTATTAAACAGATTATTTTGTACACACAAAATATTATACAGAAACTTAGAACTAGACAAATTTGTACAGGGGTTCTACTAATTTCATATCAACATCTCTTCCAATAGACCGCAGCAGAGAACAGCGAAATATAAGGTAAACCAAGTGCATAATAAACCAAAATACAATATAATACAATCATTTTGTCAAATATTGAGTTACAATAACCATAGAAATGCTTTTTATTGTCATTCAGAAGACATTACGCATGCAATACTAGTCATCCATCACTTTTCATCCATATCTATCATGAACGCTTGCAAACTTAAAAGTTCGACTAGACATATCGGGTGACCTTTACATAAACGTACCGAAGGTTTAAAATCGATTGACCGAAGCGTCCAAGTGAGAAGCAAGAGTTATGTATTATTCCTAGATAGAAGTTCGTCCTGACGTGGCTAGGGTTGTCACATGGTAGAAATTTAAAAAATAATGTTATATTTTATATGACTCGCAAAACAAAATATTCGCGTAAACAAAATGATGATAATAACGGTAGTATAATTTACAATCATTAACGAAGTGGATGGATTGGTTAATGGATTCAGTAAAATGTAACGCCAACAACACGTGTTCGCGACGTAAAAAATGTTGGCTGTAAATTATTAATTTATTTTAACATTAGTGGTGAGCTTAACGCATTATCTACCAGTTATCTAAACAGACATGCGCAAACCGCGGATAAAAGGATGTTAACATTAATAAATATACAAGCATGATATACATACATACATATTCACTAAACATATATAATTGATGTGTAAAATCAATGATCATTAATAAAATTTCATTATTTAAAATTCAAGTAATTTTGATCTATAATATTATCTCAAAAATACAGTTGTCACGATGTTTTGGATTTCTATTCTGTCAGCCCTAAGTGAAGCCCGTTTCGCCTTTAACGTTTTCCTCAATAATGTGGTTGTTATACGAGAGCCTTTATTGCTTTTATTCCGGTTCATGTCTTGTGCTGTGCATAGCTTGGTGGATGGAATGCGGAGGAACAATGTGATGAGATTGCATATCATGGAAGAGGTTTGTTCAAGCATGCATTTTTCACCGACATCAAAAGAGGAATTTGATGCTTAGTTTTGATGCTGATCTTTGATATTTTTGAAAACTAGCTACCAATTTTTTAGAGATATCTTGTTTTTTTTTCGTAACTTAAACTAGCTACCAATTTTTCAGTGATATCTTGTTTTTTCTGCGTAACATGTTTTTGCGGTTTCATGTTAAGAAATAAGAAGAGATGTATATAAAAGCCTCAAGGCCATGTGAGATGTTCCCGCGTGCCCCTTAAAGAAGATGGGATGGTAAACTCCAGCCCATCGCGACCTCAAGAGCAACTCCAAAGAGGGTTCCATATCTATAAGGACTTAGCTATTTTAACAAAATCGTTCCAAAAGTACCATATGTACTAAATATAGGTTGTTTAAAGACATACGTATTGAAAGAAACAAAGTAATTAAAATACATTTTAAAGATTAAAAAAAGCAGTGATAGCCTGGCGGTTGAACGTTGGTTTCCCGAACGGGAGGTCGTGCGTTCGAGCCCGGCACGCACCAATAATTTTCTAAATTATGTGCGTATTAGAAATTAATTATCACTTGCTTTACCGTGAAGGAAAACATCGTGAGGAAACCTGCACACCGGAAAGTTCTCCATAATGTTCTCAAAGGTGTGTGAAGTCTCCCAACACGCACTTGGCCAGCGTGGTGGACTATGGCCTAAACTCTCTCTGTCAGAGGAGACCCGAGCCCAGCAGTGGGACAATTATGGGTTGATGTGTAACACGACTGATGGATCAAACGAAGCCCAGAATTGGGGGAGCCTCGATGTCTATCCATTTCACCACAATGTATTCGCGATTTTCAATGGATCGGCAGATATTTGAGAACCTTTCTTCAGACAACTCTAGGATACAATGTAACTGTTTGACCTATGATCATGATTTTTTGCCTCAAACTAGCTGTAGGCCTTCTGAATTAAAGGAAAAAAATCGTGAGGAAACCTGCACACCGGAGAGTTCTCCATAGAAAAAAAAAATCGAATGTGTGTGAAGTCTGCCAAACCACACTTGGCCAGCGTGAACTATGGCATTAAAAACCCTCTCCTTATGAAAGGAGAACCGAGCCCAGCAGTGGGACACCAATTAATTGTTATGTTATGTTATGCTGATTCCTGCTGCGTGTCTACTGGACGAGATTTCGATATGAAATAAGTAGAACCCCTGTACAAATTTGTCTAGTTTTAAGTTTCTGTATAATATTATGTGTGTACAAATCTGTTAAATAAAATAAAAACCCTCGCCTTGTTCATTTTGACGTCAATGTGTAGAAAAAATAAGTTTTACAATTGAAAATGTAAGTTTATGTAATGGAGGCTGGCGATGGTGCGGATGGTGCGGATGGTGCGGGAGGAGCGGTATCAATTGAAACAACATGTAATCGTTTTGCATTTATTTAATGTTAATATTACATAGACAATGTTCAAGGTACCTTTAAATTGGTTTTCGAGCTTTAAAACACTAAGACATTTGACCTCTTATCATTAAACATTGCAAATTAACATTAGATAATAATCAATGTCGGTATACAACTAAATAATTAACTTTGACTAAAATATAGCGAATTTTAAATTCAAAACATTGCAACTCAAACTTAATTAGATATTATTATATTTCTCGTACATAACATTTGCAGACCCGTTTATAGTAAACCAAGTTAACAAAAATATTAATAAAATATTATAATTCCATCGCTGAACTGTACAGCAACAAACGTTACAACGCGTGACTCGCGTTAACGAACCGCGCCGGGGCGCCGGGGAGCTCGCACCCGTGCACCGGGGACCGGTCACCGGGGCACCGGGCCGCCGACCGCGGCCACCGGGGCACGGGCGCGCGGCCGCCGGCGCGTACTTATAATACGCAACAAGTTACAATTCAATAGAATTAGTTTAACATATCAATCTCAACATGTGTAAAGGTTGATGAGACAACGACTGAACGGCGCCGGGTCCGACACTGGCCGCACGCCGGGTCCGATCGAATACCGATCGACCGACCGACCGATCGACCGATCGACCGACCGACCGCTCGCGGCCGCATCCTCGCGGGCAATCCACATGAAACCGAGTGAAAATTTTAATGACAATAAACAATATATTACAATAATTCCCTACCGCTCGGGACGCGTTCGTGACGATGTCAATATGCGCAAGTTGATTCCTCAGTCTTTAATAAATTGATGACAATGAGCAAGGAGAAGAACGTAAATGAAACAATGTATGCAATTATATACAGATAGTGAGGCGTGCGGCCGCGGGGGCGGGGGCGGGGGCGCGGCGCTCCGGACAAGCGGGTGGAGATGTCTTAATGTTGAGTTCGACTCGAACGCACAGCCATTTTCCTAAACACAGTATCGAACTATCGAACTATCGAACCTTACCCTAGCCTAGCGCTAGCTGGCGCGCCCGACGGCTGCGACTTCTCCGTTACCACTAAGCTACCTACATAGTAATTACAATAAACCACTCTATCAACAAATTCAACAACATTTAGCTATTAAAATTAAAAGGAGGACGAGACGCGCGCGGACTCGGACCCTCGCCGTACTAACTAGCTACCTTATCCTTACTACCGTCCTACCGGCGTACCGGCATACCGCTGACGTACGGACGTACAGACGCACGGACGTGCAGCGTGCCGCCATCTCCAACGCGGTCCGCTCTTATTGTAATCCACCGTTATATACTCTCAAATATTGTAACAACTTCACTATAACAACGTTAACATTTTCCAGTTACTTTAAAATTATCTATACATACCCATCATACTGTTTCAATATTATTAATTAGTAACTAACTAGAAGTTCCTCGATAACTATACGATGTTCGAAATGTTCCTTACACTGCCCCGGTCGACGAGATACGCGAAACTCAACTACATAACAACACGACGACCGCCGGCCACTAGCTCCGACCACTACGCAGGGAGGAATGTGTACGCGCCGGACACACTGTAAACAACACTTCGCGCACAGACTTACGGGAACAACCAAGGGAACGCACAGAGGGGAGACGGGAGAGGGGAGAGCGGGGCGCGGGCGGCGGGCGGCGGGCGGTGGGCGCTGGGGACTTACTTATATTATGTAATTATAATCAGAAGTAACAACGTGGGACTAACGACAAACACTTTTGCATCTAGGAATATCTTACGTGACGGTACGCTACGTCCGTCGGGGCCCGCCGCCGCTCGCCAGCTGTGGTTTCGAATAATTGACGCAATCACTTACACGTACCGACTAAAAGAGATAAGTTCCAATAAAATTGAGCTCGTAAAATCGACGTAATCGGGCGCCTCGCGTGGAGACTGGAGACTGTCGCCGTGCACCCGACGGGTCCCGGCGCTCGCGGCCCCCGGGGGCCCGGGGCCCGCCCGCTGTCGGGGGGTCGCGGGCGCGCCGGGACCGCTACATTAATTGACAAACACGATATCCGTACCTAGCCCCAATTATCCGTAAATATAGTAAGATGAGAAGTCGAAAAACACCAGAGGTCGAACAGCGATAACTATAATATACTTTAAAGATTGAATATACTATAATAACTAACTACCTACTCGTAATGCAACTACAACGCGTAACGTTACCTACATAACACGTCCTCCGTCCGCGTACAGAAACAATTCCTCTCCTCAGACGCGACTGCCGTACTGCTGTACCGCTGTACCGCTGTACCGCCGTACGTTACTATCGCTAAGCCGACTCGTTAATTATATATTATGTAAACATGTTCATTTGTACTTGACACCAGCTGGCGGTGCGCGGGTGCGCGGGTGCGCGGGTGCGCGGGGGCGCGGGGGCGCGGGCGCTCACTCACATGTCGGAAAACAATCACAGCTTACATTATTATGTCTACGGAGACGATTAAATAAACATTTAATTTAAATACATCGTAACTGTAAATAAGAATATTTCATATTGTCATCTCGAATAATATATAGAAATCTGCTTTAAATTTAAATTTAAAACCTTTAAAATATATAACTCTCTACTATTATGGACATGCATTTAACATTTTAATTGTACTTATACTTTACAGACAAAATTTAGACCGACGTCACTACGCGACCACAGTAAAACATAATATTATAAACGTATAAAAAATAAACATCTTTACGCGACAAATCAGGAATGAAAACAATTCATGGCGCTCGTCAAACTGTAAAAAAATATAATAACAATATAACATTACATTACATGACATTACTCTCGGTAACGGCCGTCACTCCACTAACTAACAACACAAAATAACTTATCAATGGTAACGTTTACAATCAACCGTGTAAATAATATTATATGCGGCGAAGGACATAAAAAAATAAAACGTGTATGGAATAGGAATTAACGCGTATGGAGATATCACAACGACATCACATGTTACCGACGGCGCCCGCCGCGATGACTAGAACAACCGGGCCGGGACCGGGCCGGGCCGGCTCCGGGACCGCTACTGCATGAGGCCCGAGATGGCGTTGTGGCGCGTGCGCTTCACCTCCTCCTCCTGGATCTTCTGCTCGATGAGGTAGTGCGCGTTGCCGATCGCCGTCTGCGTGCCCGTGATGGTCACGATGCGGTTGCGCGTGCCGGGCGCGAACGTGCCCTTCTTGCTGATCTGGATGTTGGCGCCCGACATCTGCTGGATCTCCACCAGGCTGCGCCCGCCGGGCCCTGCGTCACCGTCACACGCAATATTGTACTACCCTTCACTAACTCTAAACACGTCCGACCTCACATCTATAATTAGTAATTTCGTCAAGGAGTGGAGTGCTGGAGTGTGCCCCATCGAAACCTTATTGAATAATAAAACTACAGTGCTTGGCCGAGATACGGCCATCTCTCCGATAAAAAAATTTGGATTTCGAGTCAGCAACATATATCCGCAAAGTTCGGATTGTCGAGTAGTTTAATGGTGCTGACGGCCAAATTGTAGTCGTCATATTGGCCACTCTAGCGAAACAATACTGTCACCGGACGACATCTTCAGTAGTTAATAACATCCGTCTCCCCGTTCATTTAAGCCGTTCATTTTACCGTCAAGCCATCACCAGGTTGTCTGGGAGACTGCAACCTATACAGAAGCTACAAGTAATTGACTGTAAACTGTCATCTCATAAAAAATATATTCAAATGCAAAATTCCATTTCGCAAGATATTACATAAATATATTTTTTTGTTGCTTCAGAAAACGGTTTTTATTTGAGTTTACAATACTGATGTATCATATTAGTGTGACACATTAACCTGTCACAAGTTGTATCGTGTGTGTGTGTGTGTGTAGTGTACTGACCTAGGATGGCGCCGACGATCACCTCCGCGATCTCGACGTTCTTGGAGTCCTTGACGCCCGCGTCCGCCGGCGTGGGGCTCTTGGAGAGCGGGAGCAGCGAGGCGGACGGGAAGGCCGGCACGCCGCCCACGCCCCCTACGCCGCTGACGCCCGCCGACAGCGAGATGGGCGCCACGGCTGGGGGGCGAAGCGCCTCGAATGCAACCTCCGCGAAACGCTCTAAGGAGCCGCCGCGCGCGCCGCCTGCGGACCGTCACGCTGAGGGGCGGCTGGCAGCGGCTAGCGGCTAGCGGCCAGCGGCCAGGTGCGGCGCGATGCTGACTTACATTAGAACGTTTCGCGCTGTTGCGGACAGAGAACCGGGTTAGCGGCCGCACACGCCCGCGACTGGCCCGCGCTGCCCCCTCCCCCCTGCCCGCACTGCCCGAGGGTGATGCTACCGTACCCTACCGCCCTACCGCCCTACCACCCGGATACTATACCTACCGCACGTTACAAAACACCCGACTACGATTTCAATTTCATTTCAAACTGTTAACGTTGTACGTTAAGATTGCGTTAACATTAAGATTACGTTAATGAAACCAGTGATATTCTACACGTTAACAATAGTTATTTATTTATACAAAATAAAACGTCCCGACAGAACGCCCAATCTGTCGTCGCACAGTTCGTCCAATAAATTTGTCCGTCGATGACTTGCCGAGTGTTTCGAATGACCGCGAACCGATTGAACGCGTCAGGTGCAGAAGCGTGACCCTCCCCCCCGCTCCCGTCCCGAGCGCCCGACACGCGGCACACGGCACGCGGCACACGGCACGCGGCACGCGGCACACGGCACACGGCACGCGGCACGCGGCACACGCACCAAGCAACAATTTAGGAACTCAAAGGAAGCCAATCAGTAAACTACTAGTGTATACAGTAGAATCCGTTTATTATGACACCGCTTATATTGACCAACCGCCTACTATGACGTGATTACACAACGAAGTTTGGTTTTCATACAAAATTCTTGAAAAAAAGTCCGATATAATGACTTCGCTTATAGTGACAT
>DWPQ01001323.1:0-12534 GCA_018251795.1 Perichares adela | reverse complement strand
CGCCCTCGCTTCGCTTCGGGACCCGAAGGAATCTCGGGATAAAAAGTAGCCTATGTCCTTTCCCAAGTTCAGTTCTAGGTTCATACCGAATTTCATCAAAATCGGTTCAGTGGTTTAGGTGTGAAAGCGTAGCAGACAGACAGTTACTTGCGCATTTATAATATAAGTAGGGATTATAGGGCGGATTACTATCTGTGCAAATGTGGAGTGCAAAAATTTATAAATAATGCGCAGTTGCAACAAAATATAACATGTATAAATGTATTGAGAAAAGACAAACGATAAAATGATTTTTGAATTTATAATTTGAATTTTATATAGTCTGAGCATCCTTTCAATTTTGTTTTGGCTCGAAGCCATTCGGTATGACACTTGAAATATGGAGCAGAAATCCTTTAAGAGTTCTCGATGCTATTGCAGTGCACTGTGCCGGTGGAAAGTGTGTCAAAACTAGTTGAAATCGATTTTCGTGACCGTTTCATATCTGACGGTTCCCTTGGCACGTGCAATAATTACAAAAGTTTATTGGGGAATCGCAGGGGAGCTCAGACGTATCAATGACCGTAACCAAATGACATTCAAGTTAAATAATAGATATGTCAATAAAATAAATATTTTAGGAAAAGGTCAGTAAACACATTAAATTCGAGTTCAATATGATATCTGTAATTAAAAGTAATTTAAAATAAAGGTGTTTAAGCAAAATATGAACAATTTTCAAATGTATAGTAGATTTGAAAACACATCGATACGTCCGATGAGTGACGTCACCGACTCCCATTCAAAAGAAATCACGAGCACATCTAGATCGAAACAAGTAATTTGAAAATTGTCAGCGATTTTGAAAACGCGATCATTACGTAGTTTGCAACTGAAAAACATTTACATAATGCATTGAAAAAGTTTTTCTGCAGTATAATTATACAGCAATTAAGCGTCCTTTTTCCGCTTTAAGCTGTGCCAGCAACACTTCTCGTGTGAGGAACGGCTTTTTAATTTGTTTCTTCTGCGCTGGTCCTTTCACGTTTAATTGAAACGAATGACATTTTTATAGGTCAATTAAAATAGGATATAAGTGGCTATCAGGGTTGGATTAACCAATAGGCAAGTAGGCAACTGTCTTGGGACCCAGCATCGACCGGGGCCCCGTACACGCACGGAACAAAAAGACAAACAAACAAGTAGAAAGAGAAGGGGATAGTCTCCCTCCGTTTTACGATTTATCTACTAATTTTAGTTCAGATCACGTTTCCTGACGCAAGTTATATTTTTTACCCATCACAAAAGTGCACAACGACGATATTTTGTATAATGTATCCTATTTTTACATAACAACAAATTTTAACAGCACACTATTCGATCAGTCAGTGTAATAAAAAGGGTGAAGAAATGGAGCCACGAGAATTTTGCCTAATGCCCCTGATAAGGGGTCACCTTACCAATTAAGCACCTTGAACCTATCCACCCTTGAGTCCAAGCTTCCACCTCCTTCCAAGCTCCTGGATTATCCTGATGAAGAATGGACGAGGCTATGGCAACGGTAAATGGAAGCAACTGAGTTCGATAGAACGCAAATTAATCCCGATGGTCTCGTTCATGTCGGTAGAGGTATTATTTATTTAAACTTTACCTATTACAGCGTGGTATAAAAGGCGGCCGTAGTTTAGCTTTTATTAGGTTTCATTCATTTCTCAACGCCTTCATCAAGATTTGTTGTGAAATTTGTTTCGGCAGCGTCGGATAACGAGTAATAAACAAAACAAACAAACGGAAAATATAATGTTTAATGGAAAAGTTCACCAGTCAACCCTGTGGAAAAGGTCGATGGTAAATGTTAGGTGTATTGTATTGAAATCATTTATTTTGTCGCTAAAATACTGCACAATTTACGTTAACCCGAAATTTTACATACTATAAAATATATGGTGGCGAGTAAGGTTCATACTCATCCTATTTCGCGTTACACTCGCGACGCAGTACTAGTTTTCAGTGTGGACCTTTTTCTTGGGTAGTTCGAATAAGCAAATT
This sequence comes from Perichares adela, assembly GCA_018251795.1. Classification (NCBI taxonomy): domain Eukaryota; kingdom Metazoa; phylum Arthropoda; class Insecta; order Lepidoptera; family Hesperiidae; genus Perichares; species Perichares adela. The sequence continues at coordinate 10,506 of DWPQ01001323.1, read as the reverse complement.
CACTTCGTCACGCTTTGCTTGTGTGAATATCTGTGAGTAGCCGCCGGTAACATTACCATTAGGTGAAAACTCTGCAGGTTTGTCAAAATAACCAAACGATTGGTTTAATTGAATCCATTAACAGATTATATAGCAGACGAGCGATAAAGAAAGCGATAAAAAGTTGTTATCGTCCCAGTACCACGAGTTACGTCTCGTGAAGATTGAATCCTGAACGAATCATCGTAAAACATTATCGTTGCGAAATCTAATAAAGTGAAATGAAGCCGTCTTGAAGTAACTGATGATATTCACGAGTATACCAGTTTCATAAACTGACAGGCGAAATCTAAGAAATTATAATAAATTATATATAAATTATATATATTAAATTATAAATTATTAATTGAATAATCGCCAGGCAATGCTTAACGACTACACCTGTATAGTATATTTATACCGTATTATATGTATCTCAGTTTAATGTCCTGGAATACGTAGAGCTTGTTGGTTAAACTCCTAAGCGGTCTATGTCCGTTATTACGGTGCAAGAACGACATAAAGTTTGAGCTTAGTTTGCTAAACAACTCGTCTGGTTAGGAAATTGCGATATGTGGGCGAGAATATAGGTATTGTGATTTATCGTTCGACACATATTTAACAGGTATAGAAGGATATATAAACGATAAATTAAAATATAGCTATCTGCCACGTACACGGCCAAGGATTTTTATTACTCTGAGGGCATTGATCCAATCAACTAACGCCAGAGCTCCCTAGACAAAAATGTTAGCGGTTAGCGGTCATGCTATACGACATGTTAAAAATATACGGTAATAACATTCGCTGCGGAAAGGTGTTTGGCGCGACATCACACATTTCCGCAGTAAATGTCATTACCATAAATTTTAAGATGTATATCGTGAATGCTAACCGCTCAGATTTTTGTCTAGCCTAGGGAAGGCAACCCTTTATGTACCATTTTTTCTAAGCAAATATGCCATGAGGTAATAGGCGTCCCATCAAAAAAAAATTAGTTTGCGATTATTGGGAAAACAATGACTCCTCAGTCAGGTCTCTAAAGCAACTTTTCGAAAAGCGGCACCAACTTTCCGGGCAACCCAACATTAAATAGTATCAATCGACATAACGACACTTTAGTACCAAAAGTTAATTAATGCAAATCAAAAAAAGTTACAGCAAATATTTCCATTAAACGCCCTCAAAAACTACGTACTTCACTTTTGTCTATTAGTGTATTATGAATTTCGTAATTAGTGACGTGCTCAAAGTATTGTCGCGTGTCCTTGGTTCGCCATCCCTCAGTCCCTAGACAAACATCTTAGCGGTAACCGTTCACACTCACGCCATTTTAAAAATGTATGGAAATGACAGTCGCTGCGGAAAGAGGATGTGCTGTCAAGCCAAAACCTTTCCGCAGGGACTGTCATTAACATACATTTTTGAAATGGCGTAAATGTTAACGGTCGCCACTAAGATTTTTGTCTAGGGGCTCTGGTGTATGTGTGGTATGTGTGTGGAGGATGGGTAGTCAGTCAGTAACCTGAGCGCGGAGACGGCGTCGTTGAGCGCGGCGAGGATGGAGTCGCGGAACCGGCGCAGCGCCGCGTGCTCGTCGATGCGCGCCTCCGAGTTGGCGAGCGCCAGCGCCTTCAGCAGGTAGCACTCCTCGCGGTGCGCCACCGCGCGCTCCAGCCGCCGCACCACGCTCGATATCTGTCCGCAGGTTATATACACCTTTACTGACACGCTACCTGACTCCCCTACAAGTGTAGCACAAACTAGTCTATGTTCATCGCGGATAATGTCAGTTTATAATGGTAAAAGAACTGTTCAAATCGGTCCAACAGTTTCGGAGCCTATTCGATACAAATAAACAAACAAACGATCAAATCTTTCTTCTTTATAATATTAGTATGGATTACGTTACTCTATAGTAACACACATGATATGCAACACATTCTGTTGCCGATCATTATCAAAAGTGTAAAAAACTAAAACAGAAAAAAATATATTAGAATACATGAACCATTTTTTATTTGATAACGTCGGTTAGAAAAAACTCCTTTTGGTAAATACAAAAAACGCCTTATTCTACATTGTATCAGGTATAATTAGTAGCAGCGTACCTGCACGAAGAGGTCGTGCGCGCCGATGTCCCTCGCCTGCTGCTCGTCCAGCGCGAGGTCCTGCGCGAACCGCAGCCGCAGCGCGCCCGCCATCGACATGGAGCGGTACGCCAGCATCAGGCTCAGCATCTCCGCCCACGTGCTCTGCAGGAGCCGCATCTGGACACAACACGAATACAATGTGGACAATATCACTACACTTGTAGCCTTATGGCCTAGTGAAAAGTTAGTCTCCCGAACGAGAGATCGTGCGTACAAATCCGGCACGCACCGCTAATTTTCTAAAAATTATGTGCATATTACAAATTAATTATCACTTGCTTTACGATAAAGGAAAAATTGTGAGGAAACCTGCACACCTGGGAGTTCTCCATAATGTTTCTATGAAGGTGTGTGAAGTCTGCCAACCAGGACTTGGCCAGCGTGATAGACTATGGCCCTCTCAACGTGACAGGAGACCCGAGTCCAGCAGTGGGACAATTCTGGGTCGTTATGTATTATGGCAAGGTCGCGTTACCTGGTCGTTGAGCGTGAGTTCAGTGAAGCCGGGGATCTGCTTGGCCCATCCGATGACGCCGACCAGCTCACGGTCGTACAGGTCCGCCAGGAGCGCCAGGGTGCGCGCGGGCCCCTCCGTCACCCCCGCGGGCGCCGGCCCGCACGTCAACAGCTCTGGCTCGTACGACGAAAGCGCTTCTAGAACCTGCCGACATTAGATTCATGACATCACGACTGATGGAAGTCTTACGAAAATTCGATCGTCTTATTATCGTTAAAGACATTTATTTTCTCAAAAAAGACAAACGTCACTTCCTTGAGAACAATGTAAACTTGTTAATCAATTAACATCTAATTGTCCGTCCTTACATACAGTTTGAAAAACCAAAAATGTTATCCACTCAAGACACTCGTTTGTTTATATAATGCTTGAAATGACATATTGTGATAGTTTCATTTTGAACGCCCTAAATGGGTGCACATTTTTGACTTTCTGGTAGCTTGTTATAAAGCTGTGCTCCCTCAAAATTTATTGATTTTCTACCATAGTTTGTTCTAGCTTTTTAGCAAACATCATTTTTAATACACAATCATAACTTATACAATTTATATATACTTAAGTCTAATCTTTCTTTCCACTTCTTTCCACGGATAAATCTTAGATATAAATTTGGAGGTTAACATAAATGTGGTTTTTTTAAAAGGAAAACAATATTAATCAATAATTAAATATTGGTTATCAGCTATCGTATAGTCCTCTTATTTAATGTTATCCCCTCCCTCTATGTTAGATGCAATAGGATCGCTTTAGCAAACTACCATGATGTATAGCGCATACTTTTTTGACTTACCTCCAACTAAAGTTTCAAACAAAGTGGTCATCCATAAATTAATTTCAGATTGATTACGAATACGAATTTCATTTTTTTTTTTTACGTTCGTTCTTGTCACAGCTGGTGGCATTTGCGAGACCCGCCCTCTTACCTAGTGTGATGTCACATATTTAGCAATTTTAAAATTAGATGAAGTTGCAACTATTTTTATGTTATTCTTTAGTATATCTGTAATATATATTTTAATTTCGTGTTGTAATACATATGTATATGTAAAATATGAAATTTAAAAAAATGTAACGTCACAAAGTTTCCGACCTCTCCTTGTCACACAATGTAACATTTCGTCGACCCCCTCCTTCTCCCTATTCACAGGTGACGTAATTTCTGAATGGCCCCTAAGACACCTTTCATATTTATAATCAGTACATTGAACCAACCTAGCTTAAGTTTCAACATCTACATGTGCCCTGTATTGTATTTAAATATTACATACGTACTTAAGTTCGAAAGGTGAAATTAATTAATTTATAATTAAATTAAACTTTTTGTTATTGAATTGTTCTTTCGTTTCATCATTGCCGTGCTAATGAACGAATTCATCTTAACTTGAATATTTCATGACCATATATTTATTGTTAAATAATGAAAGCCTTGTGGCCGTAAGAAGGACATAGGATCGAATACTCGCAAATATATATATTTAATGAATATTACATGTTGATCATTACTTGCTTCAGTGAATAAAAATATCGCGAGGGAACTTCCATACCGGAGTCATCTTATGAAGTCATAGAAAAATCCGCTCTAGACCAACATAATAGACCATGATGGTCCTAAATCCTCTAAAATTAAAAGAGTTGCTCAACAGTCGAACAGCTAAGAGTATCAATTAATTTATTAGTTACCGTCTTGAAAGAGTAGTGTAAATATATGCAAATACAATACATAATTAATGAAATACACAATACATAATAGGAAGCACGAAATTAATTTTCATTTTCATATTATGTACATTGTACATACATGGAATTATTCGTTGTAATTACAATCCGGCTAACATACATTGTATGCGTCAAATAGCTCACAAAAGAGTTAATCATTAACTTCCAATGTTATTTTACAATTAGTCACAACCTTGTACTGTAAAACTAATGCGTAATCTATTTGTGTCCGAATACACTGACACCTTCAATTATATATAGATAATGTTATATATTCGGTGCATGGCAAACGCTCCCAAAACGAAGACTGTTAATAGTACTGATACCTTTGATGATGAGTGATAAAAAAATAGATATGATGTAGAAATGTTATAATGCACACATACAGATGCTAGAAGTTATTGCTAGCGTTGATATATTATATATAGTATAGATTGTGTTACATATCATTATATAGTGTTTTAATGTTATGTTAAGTAATACTTCTACGTAGTATTCCAAATTCCAATGTCGTGTGGACTACCTTTATATAGAGTTCCAATGCTGTGTTAAGTACCATTATGGTCCAATGCTGTGTTAAGTCCAATGTAAAGTACCTTAATGTCGTCGAGATGCGGTCTCGGGTGCGGCTGCACGGGCGGCGGCGCGTCCGGCGCCCGGCGGTACTTCTGCCGTCCGCCGCGCACGCGGTCGAGCCGGACGCCCTCCCGCAACATGCCCGTGCGCAGACACTTGCGGAACCGACACGCCTGGCACGCCTTGCGCCGCCGCTTGTTGATCTCGCATTCGTTGGACGCGGGACACGTGTAATCGATGTTGCCCTGCTAAACGATCATCGACGATCAGACGCGACCTTCCCGTATATTGCTAGGTTGTTTCTGACGGACACTTTGCTATTGGCCCTAGCGGCCGTTACAACTTCACGCGGACAGAAAGGTGAGCTTAGAATACTCATACAGTGAAGAACAAAACTAGCGAAGAAGTGAATAATGTTAGAAAAATAGGTGCTGCGAACGTCCTAAGAGCACCCCTATGGAGTTACACTCCTAGCTTTACCAGCCTACTGGTGTGGCAAGTCGCTTGCACACCAATTTTTCTAAAGTTATCTAAGTCTAGTACCTAGTCTAGTTATCTAAGTCTAGTAGCGACGATTGGTTATTCGAACGCCTGTGATTACTTACGTAGCAAGTCACCTATCGTAGTATTTAACCGCCTTGCTATGTAAATTAATTGTAACTATTACTCGTTTTCCGGTAAGAATAAAGCATTTTACCGCAGTAGAAAGTAGCCTATGTTAATCAGGAATAATGTCGACTTCTAATGGTAAAAGAATTTCAAACCGGTTCATTAGTTTCCTTTAGGACAATTACTATTACTGTTATTTATTGTGTCTTTATTCAGGGGTGGTTTTAATCCCTTATTAAGCTGGCAACATCGTCTGGATGTCATCAATTTGGCAGCTTTAACATGTGATACAAAATTATATTACAACAAAGTATTACAATTTTGAATGGTGTGAAGAATTTCGTTACTACAGCACTTCTCCGAACTCTGATAGAATTCAATGATTACCTTTCCCCCAACATCCGCCTTTATGTAAACATTTCTTTTGTCCGATTGAATCAAAGAGATATGTTGTGTATGTATGCTACTGTTATATTTATTCGTGTGTGTATGTATGAAGTTTATACCTGTATGGTCCTCTTAAAGAACGCCTTGCACGCCTCGCAACTTGCAACGCCGTAGTGGAAGCCGGACGCGACGTCTCCGCACACGAGACACATCCGCCGCGGCGTCTCGTCGTCGCGCGCGCCGCTCGCCGCCGCCGCAGTGGTGGTGGACGAGCAGTGCTGCTGGTCGGGGCTCGTGTTACCCACTATGCCGCCGTCGCCGGGAGATACGCAGAACTTCACTTCCTCTTTCGGTTCCAGATCCAGCTGGGGATGGAGATATTTTAATGATTTTAGATGTTTTATACTTGAGAGCAGTGATAGCCAAGTGGTTCGAACGTTGGTCTCCCGAACGAGAGATCGTGAGTTCGAATCCGGCACGCACCGCTAATTTTCTAAAAGTTATGTGCGTATTAGAAATTAATTATCACTTGCTTTACGTTGAAGAAAAACATTATGAGGAAACCTGCACACCTGGGGGTTCTCCATAATGTTTCTCGAAGGTGAGTACGGCCACGGGGCATACGTAAATGTATTTTCCCCTCGTACAAAAAAAAAAAAGAAAAGGTAAGTGAAGTCTGTCAACCCGCACTCGACCAGCGAGGTTGTCTATGGCCTTAAACCCTCTCAGTATGAGAGCAGACCCGAGCCCAGCAGTAGGATAATTATGGGTTTATGATGTTAACTTTGGTGCTGTTTGATTAATTATGTTACGTTTTAATTTAAATTATTGTTATCTTCCTTTTTTATCAATTTAACGTTTACTTTTTACTTTTACATTAACTTTTTTTACACATACCTACTATCTGCTGTTAATATCTGCATTATGTTGTCGTCTGTAATTGTTCGAGCACTTAGAATGATATCTATATGAAACGTATTTACTAACAATATAGCAATAAAATTAGTAGTCATGGAGCCTATTTAACTTTATTTATTCAGTCTTATCTCCGAAATATACAACTACAGAATTAGTTCATTAAAAACATAATTAACATAACGCACAATAAAGCAGAACATACTACAAAATTTTGCTATACCGTACTAAACCAAACAAGATATTTAACTACAACTGTAGACGCATCGTGATGGTGCTACCATCTAGCGACGAGTGGCGTCGACAGATCAAAGGCCTGAAAGATGAAAGTGGAGGGTGCCTGACTCTGCGAGCTACCTTCGCACGATTACGCACGTGTAAGAACAATAACTAAAAATACTTAAAGTAAAATAGTTCGATGACTAATTTTATTCGATGTGTATTCGAGCTGACGTCAATACAAGAATGATCCCCTTGTTTCTGATGGACATTCTGCTGTTGGCCCTAGCGGCCTTTACAGCTTCACGCGGACAGAAATGATCCCCTCTTTGAGACTTAACGTCTTTTATAAGCGACCGTACACGTGTTAAATTCACAGCTGCATTTGGACCGGAACACGTGTTCGCCGCACCTGCATTTTGGACTGAACACGTGTTTGCACATTGTTTTCGTATTTTTAAATGCAAATATAGAATAAACTATTAACACACGCATATACGCATTTTTCGATTTAAAGTATTCTCATAATTATTTTGTACATCAATCATGTATCTTGTCATTAATCAAATTCGAATCATCTAAGAATAAACGTCTTGATTAACCATTAACCTTCATTAACAGTACCCTAGGAACTTTGGTCCTTCGAGCAGCATCGAAAACAATGAAGTTCAATTGGTAAGTAACTCACATCAGCGGGTTGTATACACTGCATGGGTCGTGTGAGCGGGGGCTCGGGTGGCGAGTACTGTGGCGGAGGCTCCACCTCTTGTTTGACGCGGCGCAGCATCGGCTCGCCGCTCACTGCCGGTATCATCATTTGAACCTGAAATAGAAATCCATACTTATATTATAAAGTAACAGCAACTCTCTGTCTGTGACGTGGTCACGGCAAACCGCTGAACAGATTGCGATGAAATTTCATAATGAGATCAAGTATTTCTTTATGGGTCGTGGGATGAAATTGGGCCTTTTTAATATTCATATCATCATCATCAACCCATAATTGTCCCACTGCTGGGCTCGGGTCTCCTAATACTGAGAGCGTTTAAGGCCATAGTCCACCACGCTGGCCAAGTGCGGGTTGGCAGACTTCACACACATTCGAGAAACATTATGGAGAACTTTCAGGTGTGCAGGTTTCCTCACGATGTTTTCCTTCACCGAAGCAAGTAATAATGAATTTCTAATACGCACATAACTTTTAGAAAATAAGTGGTGAGTGCTGTATTCGAACGCACGATCTCCCGTTCGGCAGACCAACGTTCAAAACACTAGGCTATCAATGTACATAATATATATTCAAAACAAAAAGAAATACATAAATAAAAGTAATTTATACTACTGTATGTATATTATGAATGCTAATTATATAAAATAAATATTCAAATTAGTTGCGCAAACACGTTGATGCAACACAATCATGACTAAGTGGCAAAAATACTGATGTTGGATTATACACAAAGAATTTCAGTCTATTAATTTCTCTGTTGTTTGAAGCTAGTTTTGACTGTCGCTTAGCGTGATTTCGAAACGCTTCAAATCTATGGTCTTAGTGTAAATGAAAAAACTTTCTTTATTGGAACTTCTTAACTTAGGCGAACTTATTACTTAACCTGTAGTACACCTTAGCCTTAGCCACGATTATTATCTATATCAACTTATGCCAGGCCATTAATTGTCTGTGTGACTGTGACTTTCAAACAAAACGTCATGCCGTAAACATTGAGCGAATACATGTTATACTCTGTGCTACGTGTTTCTGTTGCTTTAGTGATTTATTTTGTTTGTATTACACACGTGATGCCGAAAATGTCACATTTCGCCCAACCGAAGCGAACAATATAACATTTAGTCTCTCGTCCAGATCTGACCTTGGACATATGAGAGATTAATGCTCAAATAAAAATAAAATAAAAAACATCAAACTCATTTGACTCTCGGGTAAAATTCCCTCAGTATCGCATATTAGGATTACCTTCAAAGCTTCGATATAAACACAACTCATCATCATTCCAGTTTTTTTTTAATTAAAAATCCAACGCGACCCAATCTTCGTATGTGTGTCAGTGTTCCACGACACAGTAAACGCTCATGATATGCAATTGTGTCATGCCCCGAGTCACACAACGTACCAATGTAGGTATATGAACATTACGAACACAGCTCCACAGATAGCCCATATCAACCGGCGTGCACTCGACGGCCGAAAGATTCCAATCCATATCGAATTATTAACAACGCGGATAGCGAAGAATAAAATTATTATCAACCCATCTACAAGTTTCAAGGATACGGGTTCAATGCCCCGTTGACATTGTCGTGTTTCTGATAAAAACATTCTGTGACGCAACCAGAGTAAGTTTTTATTTTATAACACAACAAAATTACCTATCGCAATGTTTGCAATGCTTATGTCGTGATAAACGGTATTTTTAATGACTGCAGGCCAAAGTTTACGCCAGTACCTACCTATAGGCCCAAGTTATTACTTACTTAAGGTTATTTGTAAGTTTTATTGGTATAAAGTAAATTTTAACTGACTTACAAAATGAGTAAAATTTTGATTCGGTTCTTGTATGTATACACATGTCATTATGACGGCAGCCCGTGCTAATTATTTAAACCGACAATCGGAAGCTAACAGAATATGAATCATATCAAAATAATTTTACAATAATTAGTACCATGATACTTATGTATACGGAACGTTTTTGCTTCTTACTACCGTTCCGAAAAGTTGCTTTATCATCGTGGAAAACAAAGTGGAAGGAACTCCACACATATCTGTCAAAACTGCATGCACGTGCCGAAATGTTTTTTTAATTCGCGTTTAACTGGCCACAATTATTGTTAATCTGTAGCAACTTTGCCGCCGGAATTTAAAAGAAGAACATTAATAAATAACGAGTTCCAAGAACGAGTATCGAGATCACGTGTAGCAACACGCATATTTTATATTAACAATGTAAAGACTTAGAGGCTAAGGCTGTCCATGTAACGCGACCAATAAAAATAATCATCATAATCCATTAAGTGTCCCACAGCTAGGCTCCCACTCACAATGTGAGAAAGGGTCCAACATGTTGTCTAAGAGCGGCTTGGTACACTTTATACACCCATGAGAAGACAAAAGAAGCTATGCAAGTACGGGAGACCGACCTTCAAAGCTTTAGGCTCAATATTTGCTATAGTAAATATAAAGAGTGAAATTGTAGTAAAGAATTAAAAAGATTATTCCGAAAAATCCTATATCAAAGACTAGCTGACCCCGCCAACGTTGTTTCGCCATTTTTCACATTTTCCATTATATCTTCGCTCGTAATAATGGCAGCGTGATGTTATATAGCCTATAATCTTCCTCGATTAACGGACTATCTTACACCGAAAGAATTTTTC
>DWPQ01001322.1:0-12535 GCA_018251795.1 Perichares adela | reverse complement strand
TCGTTCAATCTTTTTTTGAAAACATACAGGGTTTCGGATCGACGAATAGATAAGGGGAGTGCATTCCATAAAGATATTGCAGATACAGAGAAGGATTTCTCATAGTAAGAAGAAGAGCGACTAGGGACAGATAAGGAGAGATTTACACTGGAGCGAAGGAAACGGCTGTTATCGAGGTATTTAAATTGGAAGCGTTCTTTTAAATACCCAGGAGTTAGTGGATTGAACAGCAGACCGTATAAAGCTGAAAGTATATGAGTATTCCGGCGAAGGCGAATAGGAAGCCACTTGAGCTTTGTACGATATTCGGAAATGTGGTCATATTTACGTATTCCAAATATGAACCTTATACCAACATTTTGAAGTCGCTCAAGCTTGTTTAGCTGTTCCTCAGTGAGATCTAGATAGCAAATATCAGCATAGTCAAGTATGGGAAGAAGCAGGGATTGAACAAGCGTAATTTTGGTTGGAATAGGAAGAAGATTACGTAGGCGGCGAAGTGATGCCAGGGTTGCAAAAAATTTTCGGCTTACTTCACATATCTGCGGTCCCCACGATAAACCTTGATCTATGATTATGCCCAGATCCCTAACTTTGTCACTGTATGGTATTATCGTGCCATCAAAGATAATTGATGGGAGCTGCAGCCAGTTAATTTTCGCTATAAGCCGGCTACTTCCAACGATAATAACTTTGGTTTTGTCAGCGTTAACTTTCAGGCCATAGTTCTTAGTCCACTCCAGTACGTTTGCGAGATCGGCGTTTATTATATTTAGTGCATTGGGTAAATTAGGCAACGATGATTGAGTGTAGATCTGAAGATCATCTGCATACAGATGGTAGAGAGAAGAAAGATGTGAACTTATAGAGTTAATGAAAATAGCGAACAGTAGAGGGGACAACACGCCACCTTGCGGTACGCCAGCATTTGTGTAACACCAGTTTGAATAATTATCTTGAATTCGCACACGTTGCCGACGTCCATACAAGTAATTGTGAAACCAGTCAATCGCAGTCGGAGATATGTTAAGAGAGCGTAAAATAGCCAGTAGGACATCGAAATCAACCGTACAGAAGGCATTGCTGAAATCTAACATGGTGAGCACCGTAAGCTTCTGTCCATCCATCCCCTGGCGTATATCATCTGTTATTTTCAGTAAGGCAGTAGCCGTACTATGGCCAGGACGAAAACCGGACTGGAAAGGATTCAAGAGGTCGTTACAGGTAATGAAGGTATAAAGTTGATTGTGGATAAGGCGCTCAAAGACTTTGGAGAGAAATGGAAGGATGGATATAGGACGATATTCTGTGGGAGAAGACGGTTTGGACTTTTTAGGTACAGGGATAATTTGGGCGTCTTTCCAGTCGGAGGGAAAGGAACAGGTCGTAACTGAAAGATTGAAAATAGATGTTATAGTAGGAGTAAGTATATCAAGCAAAGGAGTGACCATCTTACGGCTAATGCAATCACTGCCAACTGCATCCGAGGAAATGGATAGTATGCTCTTCTTAACATCACGATCTGTGATCTGACTAAGATTAAATAAAGGAATGTTGGAGTTAGGTGGGTTGGAAAGTTGATTCAGTGTATTATACTTTAATGTACTATCAATGCACGAAGAAGAAGAGAAATGCTTATTGAGACCATTTAAGTCTAAATTGGCAGGGAGAATGTCTTGTGATTTCCCAACTCCATATTTACGTAGGAATTTCCAGACTTTTGCGGGGTCTTCGTTCTGGACAGATTTATGGATATGGCGTTGTTGCGAGTCTCTACACATCATGTTGCAGCGATTTCGTGCTCGTCTCAAATTCTCCCAGTTGGCATCGCTAGGATCTGATTTATATTTAGCTTTTGCCTTGTTTTTTTTATTTATGACTACCCTGATATCATCGGTCAACCATGGTGCAGGAGCGTGACGAATCCGTACTGGACGAACAGGGGCGTGTATATCAAATAGTTGTATCAGTAGAGAATTAAATAGAGCCACCTGTTCATCAACAGTTTTCGCGTCATGTACATCGGTCCAATTTATATTAGCAGCGTCCTGTTTAAGTTTATCTAGATCCATACCAACAAAATTACGCTGAAGGAGAATTTTTGACTTTGCTTTGGGAGGTCGGATTTTATATGACATATAGACAAGGTCATGATATGAGAATGCATCGGCAGCACATTGGCCGTGTTTTGCAACATGGTCAGGAGAGGAGACTATCATTAAGTCTAGAAGTGATGGGGCACAGTTGGGAAAGAAATGCGTGGCGGAAAGGGGAAGTATGTGAGTGTTAGCTGCCTCTGCGATGGATTTTAGCCGTGCACATCTAGCGTCATTCTTTAATAGGCAAGTATTAAAGTCTCCCATGATTATAAGGTGGTTGTACAATGGAGCATATTGGTCAAGTAAATTTTCAAATGATACGAAATAATCAACATTACAAGAGGGGCTGTAGTAAACTCCAAGGAGAAGCTTAGCTGAGGAAAATAGCACCTCAATAAATAGGTGTTCAGCTTCATACCCAGGATGAGACAGTGATGAGGAATTGATTACTGTAAATGGAATATATGAGCGGAGATAGATTGCAACACCTCCTCCCCCCCGATTGGGGCGATCATTGCGGATCAAATGGAACCCCGGGATGGAGTAAGAAGTAGATGGCAGGCAAGGCTTTAGCCAGGATTCGGATACTAGAATCGCATGTATGTTTTTGCTATCAAAGGTAGTGAGTAAATCAGGGTAATGTGCCGGAATACTTTGAGCATTTATGTGAACAATATTGAAATTTTTTGTTACTTCCGAAAAACTAGACTCAAGCGCCACATTTACTGGAGTTAAGCTTTCATAACTGCTGCTGCTCGAATTATCTGAGGCGGATAAATAACAGGAAGTAATAGAAGCGTTGTCACTATCACTTTCATTCATTGTTAGATATGTAAATATTAAATAATAACAATAAATATGATACGATATAGATTAAGAGAAGACTATATGTATATATAGTATACAATATTATAATATAATATAATGCATATTATTCTACCCACCAGCCGATTCTACAAATAATTACATTACAACATAGATCAAGAAACAAGTAACAGCGCAACGAAAAAATTAACATTAACCTATGTATTAATCCGCAAGTATTTAATAACCATAAGCAACACAATAATTATGCTGTGGCATTGGATAAGCCAGTATTTGTTTCCGAACACACCAACTGTCGTAACAAACAGTAGTTTTCGTGCAATTACTACGCTGTCAACGTCAATGTCACCGTTGCGCTGCTATCAATGGATGGTTCATTGTTTATTTACAAACATTTAATATTGTGTGTATCTACATTCAAGTTACTTAACTTAGTCTATTAACTATAAACGTAGGCGTGAATATATTTAATAGAACGACAAAGACATGCAAGAATACAAATATATCTCAGGAAGTAAACTAAGTCAACTAAAGTGAGATATACATTATTATGAAAATTGGACAGTAAGAAGTTTTCCTTTTTTTTGTTTTAGGAAGAAGCAATGTTAAATAGAATAAAGATACACTGAGAGTGATTAGCACCACAGGTACATTAAATTGAATACATAGATTATTGAACAAGATATATGTAGTCACAAGAAAATAAATAGAGAAGAATAACAGTACCAAGCAACAGAAATATGGTGATTAAGTCAACAGTACCAAAATGAAGTTTTATAAAAATATATATATATATAAATATAATGAAGTACAGAGCTAGTGAAAGTGAAAACAAATATGATAAATAATTCTTGAGTAACACAAGGATACTGAAGTTATTTCTTAACAGGCCGCTTCAGACGAGGATTACCCTTAGTGTCCATCGCCACTTTATTCTTACCAGTTTGTTCAGGTTGTACTGATTGTTCAGAAGTGGCAGAGGCTGATGTATGAGGGATAGACTCCAGCTCCACCAAGCTCTCCACTTGGTGGTGAGAGCCATCCTGGGCCAGCACATGAATAACGCCATCCCGGGTCCAACACTTGGTTATACCAAACCGTTGACGAGCTAATATGAAGATACTGCTACGACTCTTGGTTAGAAATTCGGACTGAGTGATACCAGTACCTTTTAATTTAGTTTTTGAGAACCAGACGGCATCCCGGACAGAGGTCTCTCTGAACTTCACAATTAGAGGTCGGGTTCTGTTCTCGGTGGGACGTCCCAAGCGCTGAGACCGGCTGATACTATCAGTTGTGAATTCAGGGACTTTCAGCTTCTCAGATATTATACCTGACACAGTGGCGATTGCGTCCTCTCCCTTCTCCTCGGGGACACCATGCAGCAGTATCATTTTACGCCTTCCCCGCATATCCAGTCGATCCACCTGGAGGGCTAAGAGCTCCACTTGCTTTCTAAGAGTCTCCATGGATGATATAATGAAAAGGCGGAAGGCGGAAAAATCCGCACCCAGTGATGAAGTGGATGGAGAGATGGACTTCTGTTGCAGTTGGCGCTGAAATTCATCCATTTTAGTGGCGAAAAGGTTTGACATGGCAGCCAGTGATGTTTGGATTGTTTCCATGTTGTGATGTGTAGTGCAAATTTACGATTATGTTGGAGATGTTGTAATGGAATCAATGCTGGGTGGTAGAATTGTTATCACAGATACATAAGACCTTTAAAACGTATGTATTTAAATATATAATAATCTATTTAAGTATGTATTTAAGTATTTAAATATATAATATATAAATATATAAAAATTCATAAAAATCTGCCAAGCCGTTTTAGAGGAGTTTGACTACTAACCTTGTAACAAGAGAATCTTATATATATTAATACGTTAAGGTTAAAATGTTTCCCTTCCTGTATAGGATCAACCTCAGAATTAGTCCACATAAATTTTATATCATTTTATAGTTTGCTTGCTCTACCAGCATCCACAATTAAAATAATAATTATTGCTTTTATTTTGTTAGTGTTACTATTCGTAAGGGTATTACTGGATTTACTTTTATATAGATTAGCATATCCTCATCATCTTTCCCTCTCTTTCATTTCATCTCGCGGTCGCTGCTAGGTGGTGGTGAGTGATCAAGGCAGTCCATGGAGCTCGTGGACGTTTATGATACCAAAGGCATCACCGAGTCTTTATCGACCAAAAGTAAATGGAACACCTTTTTGGTAGTTTTGTAGTATCTCGCGATTTTCATGTTTCAATTATTTTAAATTTTAAAATACTTCTGAACGCATGCAATGAACATTTTAAATATTGTAAATAACTCGACTCCTACATAATACATTTCAATCAATATAATAAAACAATCATTTCAATCTGTGTAGCTTAGCGATCCAACGAGGTAATGTCGCCAGCCTTCTGGGAACTCATTTTGGAAGCGGCTTATTTTATCGAACAATTGGAGAAATAGCAAACTGTAGTTATTTATTCATAAATGTTTATTTAGTATTTATAAAATACGTAAGTACAAGCATAGAAGTGTGTATTGTGATTAATAATTTTTATGGTCTTCGTTCCGTCTAAGTAAAGTGCAGTGATATCGTCCAAGGCTCGGTGTACGTTTTAAGTATGAACTCGCAAAGTCGATACGTGATTTATTGGAGACTTCAGACGACGTAAAAGCAGACTTGTAGGTTAAGGATATTATAGAATGTCTGGAAATAATAGCGCCGCGAACGATTCCTCTCAGTTTAGAAACTTTCGTTGTAATAGCTTTCGATTAATTTGAATTATGTGCGAGTTTCTTTTGCCGTTTTTTCTCCTCAGCCTTTAAGTACTATTCTAAAACGGTAGCAGCTAAATACGATAGTACATAAATGTGTTGACAGAATATCCAAACGATAAGAATTTGAAATTTTAACTTTTAAACTGACTTATGTTTTTAGAAACGTCGCCGAGGAAAAAAATAACGTATGATTATGAATTTAGAATTTATAGCCGGGTAATCGGTTTATTAAGTTTTGTAGACTTGAAGTAATGCATATAACGAAGATGATCGAGAATTTTCACAGATTTCGGAGCATTATAGACTGTCAATAACAGATTTAATGCATGATGAAAATGATAAATTATAGTATAAAGGTTAATAAAAATTGACAAATATTTATTCATTGATTTATTGATAGTTCATCAACTATATATGGCGCGTTTTCGACCGGAGGCACCGGTTGACCTGAAGTGAACCTGTGACCGCGCGCTCTCCGCCCTCTAAATCGAAAACGCTTTACCGTATAAAAAAAATTTGAAACAAAATTTAATAAATAATAATAGCAAAAAATCCATAGGAAATGAGATATTTACAAAAATAGCGCAAAAACCGATTTTTGTAACCTTTGGCCTTGAAATTTAATAGTTGCGTACACCCTACCATATTAATGTTTTGAGACATATTTTAGGGTGTCAATATACAAGTATTTACAGACTTACAGCTGGGTATCTCGAATTCCAAGATTCTTAGCTAATTTGAGCTTAAATGACTGGACTATTAAATCAAACTCAAACTAGCAAGAAATTAGTTGAGGGTTTATGCGTTCAAAGGATACAAATGCCTTCACCGACTATAGTTCAGAAACAAACAAATGCAAATATAAATCATTTAGTAATTTAGGTGTTAAGTCAACACACTTTTACATATTATTTTTTTACATATCATACCCATCCCTATTCTCATCCCCGTAACCTAGTTAATAGCCCTGCCCGCGAAGCGAGGGGTCCCGAGTTCGATTCCCGGCCGGGGCAGATATTTATGTGACAGATAAATATTTGTTCTCGGGTTATGGGTATTAGTGATGTGATATTTGTGTTGTCCATGACACCCGCGACACGGAATCCTAGTGCGGGGGTATGAGCGTGTTAGCGTTTATTATCTATTTATTTTATTATCCCTATGAGTTGACTGGCAGATAATTCCAGTAGAGATTAAGTCCAAACTTTGTTAAAACCTTGTCTGGCAATAAATTTTAAATAAAATAAATATTTAGCTGCTACTCCAGTTTCGAAAAGATCAATCAATTATCAGGGGATACCAACTGAGTTAAACTCGTTAGTTTTCGACTTATGCAGATAATATTTGTATTGTTCTCAAAATCAGAATCAGAGCTCTCGATTTCCCAACAGATTAGAATTTAGAGCGCAAGGGATTAGCTTCACTGCTCCATGGATATGCATTTACTATATGAAACGACTGAAGATATCGTTTAGCTATAACGTTATATTTGGTGGCTCTTTGAAATCGATTGAATACGCTGTTTCTAAGGATAGATGGATGATTGATGTTGTCTATGATGGACATTTTGCACTTGACCCTAACGGCCTTCACAGCTTCACGCCAGAAGATGTATGATGTACGTGTGTTACTTGTAACTTACAGCGATCTTTTATTGGATTCTGTGTAAAAAATTCTAATCAAATCGCATAAAATTAATACGCGAGTTACGGAAATGTTCATGAAACATGTAAAAGCGTAACTCGTAAGCAAAGGTTACTCTGTATTGATAATTATTGAAATGACAAAAGCGTTTGAAAATAAATAACTCTGTAGTAATGACATATTATATGTATCGTACCTATAAAAAGTTGCGCTGACGAGTTTGTTTCGCTGTTTCTTCATAGACATGTTAAAGCGCCTGCCTGCACCGGTAGTAAAAACAAAAAATTACGTTGCTAGATAAATCAGTGATGCCTATATGATTAAAATCATTTGAATTTGATGATGCAATGAACGCCCTCACAAATTCTTTATTCCACAAAGAATGTAAGATAGGTGAATGTTTTATTTTTAAGAGCAATAAAGTAACTTTATGTCAATAAAAAAAAAAATTTGAATACTAACGTTAGGTCTTGTTAGGACCCGATAGAGTTTTTATTCTTGTACTGATGTTGTCAACCTCACTTTTTATGTGAACAGCCGCCAAACGAACAGATCTGCTATCAAATGAGTAGTCGGCACAGCCACTGAACTTTGTTAATATCAAGGCCAAGAGGGGATTTTGCGCGTTACTGGAGCGCGTCAGAATATCATATGGGGAGAAACTTAGTGTCCTGTAATCCTAACATAACCTTTTTCGTTTTAGGACCTAATCTTCACGATGCAATAGGTCTCAATGACGCTGCAGTAGCTGCAAATTTAGCATCTCGGCCTCCCCTACTATAAAGGATTGAACCACTACTCTCGTGCTGTTCTGTCTATATCAAAACCATATGCACTTCTAAAATTAACTACGACTTGCTTTTAAGTGATTACATACCTAAAACATCTTGCTACATACCTACATATAGTACTAACTGACCACTCAAACTTTGTTTTGCCCGGAAAAGCAGCAATAGGACCAGGACGATGGTTTTGTAGAACAATGTTTAGTATCCCATAATGTTTAGCTAGCCCATTTTGGCGATGTTTTCGTAAAAAAATGAAATTCCTGGAGAATCTAAAACAAAAATGGTAAAAAAGTAGTATATCTTCATCCTAAGATTCCAAATCTCTAGTTCAGCCGATTGGCCATGATCACGTCACAGACAGACAGAGTTACTTTTGCATTTATAATAATATGGTTTAACAAGGGCTGTAGTATATTCTACAATCTATGATTACGGTTAAACAGAGCACCGTTTTGATTCAGAATAGCAATGTAAACAGCTTGTTTAACTAGCATTTAATATTAATTGCCATTCAAAATTGTCTATCGAACGAATGTTAGAGCCGGTAATTTAGGAACTGTGATCCAATCGGTCTGTCGTCGTTATCTAGCAACATTAATTCACATAGACTTAAATAGGACAGCAGCATTTCACTTTGCTGCGTTATTTGTGAGTCATTAGCCTGGCTAGAGAGTTTCCAAATATAATTTTATTAATTATCTTGCGATGATTATTATCGTATGATGAAAAATTAGAATACCTGAACGGGAGAATTCGTTCAGAATGCTTTTAGTCGAAGAAATTAATATTGAATGACAGTTAAGAACTGCGCAATTTTTTTTACATTAAGCACTTAAAGAAACGGCTTGTAACGATCGTAATTGATTAATAATGTTATGCACGTAGAATAAGTAATTGCTAATTACAATATTGCAACATCACTTTTGTTAAAATACGTTAATTACAATTTAATTAGTTTTAGACAAACTTTTGCACGGCCGAATCATCGTGGCAGGGTTGTAAGGTCGTAGAGTAGGGTTATAAAGTGGTAGGCTAGGGTTGATTAAAAACTGCAATCATCTTATTACTGTTTCAATACACTTAAGAACGTCAAATACTGCTACTACACAAGCAAAGGAAATTAGGAAAAATGTGACCCCTGTAGTTGGCCAATTATTTATTATTCCAGCCATTAAAGATATAAATACTGCAATCGGATTTAAAAATAAAGCAATTAACAAACATATTGAGCATAAACTTTATGCGACTCCGCAAAAAGCTGCAATCGATCGTTACTAATCGCATCAGCTTACGTGATTGAACACGCATTTAAGCGTACTTGATATCGATAAATCTATTCTGTTGTAATTTCTATCCTGGCGTATGTACTTTGTTTTCCTTTTCTAGTAATGTAACGGCAATTTTAATTATATTTTTTAATCATAGTTAAAAAGATTGTAAATAGTGTAGAAAAACACTAACAAAGTGATTAAAAAAGTCGATTAGATTTTGTTGTAAATTATCTTACAGTGTAGGAATTTAGCAACTTCTTTGATTTCGGAAAACATGTCTTCGTCGTTCAGACTTTGCATCGTGTAAAAAGTTAAAGGAACGTTGATAATTATGTTTTATTTTGTTTTTACACTCCCATACCTTTGTAAAAGTTTCGGAAACGCACGCTTTGCATGATGAACATTTTTATATCTACAATACATCTTCGCTCTCTAGTATCTTCTCTATATAAACTAAAATCTTTCTATATATATAAAATTCTCGTGTCACGGTGATAGTTGCCAAACCCATCTGAAACGGCTTGACAGATTTTTTATGAAAATTTTATACGTATTTTCGGTAGGTCTGAGAATAGGTTGTTAAATATCTTTTATACCCCTAAGGTATAAGTGGGCCCACTCCCAACATATATATTTTTTTGCCTTATGGACAATTTTTAAAAATATCTTATTTATGATGAGGCACCAAAAAATAGACACACCCGACAGAAGTGATAATTAAACTAATCTAAGTTGAACCATTTAATTTTGCAACTTTTTACCCTACTCTTCAAGAGATGGCGCTGTACAGAGTTCTGAATAACGCTAACGACTGTGCGCTGTGATTCCCGTAATAACCAGTAAGGATCTGCCGTATGCGTGAAAGAAAGGGAAGTCAGATAGACTAGTACAAACATACAAACATACATACATACACTAGCTGACCCTGCCAACGTTGTTTCGCCATATAATAAACGTTGGTGTAAAAAAGTAGGGTTTGATAATAGAAAGGTGAAAATTGGCGATTGTATGTATTTATTGGTGCCGCATCATAAAAAAATATAAAAAAAAAATTGTCCATAAAACAAAAAAAATAATGTAAGGCGGGGACCGGGATAAAAAATTGTTTACAACCTATACTCAGATCTACTGAATATACATAATATATACAATTTCATAAAAATCTGTCAAGCTGTTTCGGAGGAGTTTGGCAACTAACACTGTGACACGAGAATTTTATATATATAGATACATACATACATACACACATACATACATGACATAGCGTTATATTATGACAAATAGATTTACCCTCCCATAAAAAGTTATCACTTCAAAACTGAAGTTAATTAAAAAATTTAAACGCGTTTCGTCTTAAATAACAAAGACACCCTTTTGGTGCTGGTGATGTAAATACAATAGAACATTAAATATCTCGACCTTATTGTCCGTATACTCGAGATAAGCTTAGTATTCCACTTCCGCACCCTTGAGTAACGTACTCAACATAGCATCTCCGTTTGTGCAGTACATTTGGACACACAATAGGAACGCTAACATACTTCGCCCATCAGATAACATAGCGCACTGCAGCTTATGCCTCTTAGTTGCGTTCAAAGAATATTAAGTCGTAATCCTTCTTCTCTCCTTCTACATTTTCCTTCGTTATTAACATAAAAATTCTTAAATATCGTTAGTATTTTCAGCGTTAAAGATGAAGTCAAAATAAATATGACATAGTGGTAATAACAAATTTAATTATCAAATTATAAGCTAAGATCTGTTGGGGTGTAAAGGGCTCTGTTCTTCATTGAGTCATCGTTGAGAGTAAAATAAATCTAAATGGTATATAAATAAAAAACGCGTCCCACGACGCCCGATACAAGTGATAACTTAGCTAATCTAAGTTGAACCATTTAATATTGAAATTGTTTACTCTATTCTTCAAGAGATGGCGGTGTATAAAATCCTGAATCACGCTAACGACTGTACGTTGTGATTCCTATAAGTAGCCGTGAGTTTTAGTGCCTGCCTGTTGCTGTCGTATGTCTTTACATGAGAAAAAGAAGCTAGACATACTGTCGCCCCATATGCGGTACGTACGTGACGGTTTACCCTTCCATAAGAAATTTACAATTCACAAACTTGAGTATTATGCTACCAATATTTACTCTACGTCGATTGACTTACTGTTTGCAATACTTCAATAAATCATAAAAATCGTTGCCTTTGAGTTCAAGTCAACTCCTACTCGTGAACTATAAACAACTTTACTCCCCTGAATAACCATCGACGTTCTGGTACACGGCCCCACTTGACAGAGGCCGCTGGGCTTTGTGCTTTTGTGCTTTTGCAAACTGTTTAATCTCCACGACACTGATGCAGAGTGTTAAAAGAGTTCAATACCTCTGGATAAATGCGTAAAAAGTTTTATTTGCTCAAAGTTACGACCGAATTATAAGTGAGAAACTCACAATTGGTTTGACGATGCCTTTGATATTATCAACATATTATATTTCTCCCACAGCAGCACTCTCTCCTCTCACACTGAGGTTTAAGGCCAGAGCCCACCACGCTGGCCAAGTGCGGGTTGGCAAATTGCACTCAATAACATCTAACTTAATCAGCATTGCTATATCTATGAACAATATATTTACATTAACATCAATGAATCAATTCGGTAATTGTTTAATCACACGTGTTCAAAGTATAATGATTAATTAACCGTCGCTCGTAACTGAAGCTTTCGATATAATATTAACAATTCATTTAAGTTAGATAGCCATTTAAATTTGTTCGGAACGATATTTAACTAAAACTTTCAGAACATTAATGTGTTAATTGAATGTATGCAATGTGTTTGTAATTTTAAACACTCATTTATCGATCTGTAGGACTGTAATTTTATGATTCATTTGTTTCTACATTCTTTGCTTCTGAATAACAATTTGTCACACTCTGCTCCACTTCTGATGAAGAACTATTAACGCTCGAAATTCTCAATCATATTTTCCACCAAAAGATAGTGATTTTTCTATTGCTCTATTACTGTTCGGGCGATGCAGGTGTGTGCGTGTGCATTGAGTGAGCACCCTAAGAAAAATTAATAAAACGCTAGCATAATTTAGTAAAAGTGTAAAAA
>DWPQ01001321.1:0-12538 GCA_018251795.1 Perichares adela | reverse complement strand
ACGAAAAAAACACCAGACGCAAGTGGCGGAAGCGTCTTTTCTATTTAGTACTGTTGGTTGTGCAGGGTGTGAAACAACATAAATCCATTTAAATATAGGCTCATTGGAAGGAATTACTAAGCTGAAAAGCAGCAAAAGGGTAAACTAGGTAACATATGCACGTCAATTTTTTGCTTCCACCACCGTCTCGGATAGGTGAATTAAGTGGTTTGTTGATTCGAGGATACGAACACGGGCGCTCAGGTTCAACTACGGCTATAAACGTGCTCATCATACTCAAAGAAACAAGAAAATAAATAACAATTGATGATAGCGGACTAACCCTCGGTTCTTCTTAACGACAAAGCACCTTTTCGAAACTTGTAGAAGCAAAATGTGACGTGCATAAATATCAATGATTCCTTTATGGTAAAATGATTTTGAAATAGGCCCAGTACAGTTGTAATTGTTAATCGGAGTATCTTGTTGCTAGTTATTTGTACGCCTACAATTAAAATACTAACTGCCGCGATTGCACGCTGGGATTTCAATTATACATGAGGCAAACATTCAGTCTCAATGTGATTGTCGCGCTGATAAATTGGAGATGCTATGTTGAAATGTAGGCGTCATTTTATGGTACCCACTCTTCTGTTTCTTTATGTCTATAGCCGAGCTAACACTACAACGAGCTGACTAAAAATACATAGGTACTTATAATGCAGTATAATTAATATTTTACTATTATGAACTCATTCGTTTGTTGTTTGTTTCTGATTGATATTCTGCTGTTGGCCTTAACGGCCTTTACAGCTTCACGCGGACAGAAACTCAATCGAGTAACTTTTTAATTATTACCATATGTTATCGTATTGTTACCTATAAATTTATGATGATAATATTTTATTATATCAAAAGGTATATTGTTTTATATGAGTAGAAAATTGATATAATGTTCGGTATTACGTGATCAGAACACCTGTTATTATATTATATGTAAATCAGCAGAAACCATAATTAAAATAATGGTTTAACGTTGGTAAATGTTGATTAGTGCATTCCATACTCTAATTTCAAAGTTATGATCATATTAGAATACTAGCTGACCCCGCAAACGTTGTATTGCTATATTAAAAACTTTCATCCACTATTTTAACCCCTTACAATCCTTTTTTCGAAATAAAAAAATAGCCTATGTTCTTTCTCAGGCTTTTTAGACTATCGCTAACGCTTCGGTGAAGAAAAAATTAAGAATTTCGCGTATTTCAGGATTTTTTCATAATGTTAACGAAACTGTGTGACCTGTCAATCCACACTTGGTCAGCGTGGTGGTGGACTGTGTCTTTAACCACCATCATTACGAAAGAAGACTACTACTAAAGAAGACTTCAGCCATATGCTGAGTGTCTTTTCTCATTCAAGGTCCGCAACTATAGTATCGTTTCTAGTAATTAAGTATTGATTTTTCTTTGTTAATATATATCTGTATGTTTTGTTTTCTTTTGTCATTTATAGTTGTGGATGTTGTGACTGAATAAATGTTTCTTCTTCTACTAGAGCCTAGTGGTTAACTATGGATTGTGAAGACAATCGAGGTTCCATGATCGGATTCCTACCCATTAAATCCCCCATAAACTTACAATCCATCATAAATTCGCAGACTTCTTGATCTCATGCAAAATCTCCGGTTTATTCCTAGTAACAACATGAGTTTCTAGTATCAGCGTAAGTTAATCGACAATATATCGTAGATATAGAGTAGAGTGCCATAGACTTGCCTGTGACTGCAAGTGACCAACAAATAGAAAGAGATGGAAGATGCAAGATTCATACTTGTCTTTGTCTAACACGCGAAAATAGAGAGAGATAGACGAGGTGCCTCATTTGCTATCTCTATTTTGACGATGGACACATTTTAGACAGGCTCCCCTATTCAGTATAATAAATAACTCAATGCCATACCCAAACGATTAAACTACATTATTTTGAATTTGACAGAAGTATGAAAAAGTTCTTACAACAGACTAAATAGCAACACCGGATCAATTTCAAATGTCTGTTAGTATTTATATAACAAAAGGATCGTATGAGTCAAGCGAGTCTTATATTTATAAATGGTTTCAATTCAACGCTATCTTGTGAATTGTCATGACTTGAAAGCGATCACGATTCACGCAGCGATGTTGCAGTGTTGTGAGTCGTGATATGTGAATTCTTATCGATGAGAATGCTATCTTCAAATGTTTCTTTAATAATGAGGTGTTTAAACCATAGAGTTCTTAAATATACAGTAGGTTTTCGTTGTTGTTTGTTTCTGATGGACATTCTGCTGTTGCAGTAGTGGCCTTTACAGCTTCACGCAGACAGAAAGGCGAGCTTAGAATGTTCAGCCAGAGAAGAACTTAAACTAGCAAAGAGGGGGTGAAACCTTTTCAAAAAATAGGGGTTGCGAGCGCTCTGAAGGCACCTCGGCAAGTTCGAGCCTTGGCTTGAGACGTCGCGCGTCACCCTGAGGAGGATGTCACGGTGAGAGGGCCGCTCATCCGTGAATACGTTGTGGCGGCCGTATAGAATATGGGAATAGAGTAGCGGAGACATAGGCAAGCCTGTGAGTCCAACAAATAGTAAGAGAGGGATGATGGGAGACCATACTTATCTCTGTCTAAAACGCGAAAAAAAAAGACAAATAGGTAGCCTCATTTGCTTTTACGATCGACACTTTTTAGGCAGGCTTCCCTAGTCTAGTATATACCTAAAGTGTGTCTGGTGGTGACGTGTACAAAATTGGAGGACGAGTTTTACTCATAAAATTCAACAACTTTTCCCAAAGAACATAGGTCCGGAAATTCCAAAAAAATGCTGACCTTATATATAAAGTGCTGATGAAATGTTTAGTTTTAGTGTGGGAGGACCAGATAATTTTTGGCAACTCCGGACCTACGTTCATTGGGAAAAGTTGTTGAATTTTATGAATAAAACTCGTCCCCCAATTTTGTACACCTCACCACCGGACACACTGTATAATATAACTCTATGGTTTAAACAAAATTGTTGAGAACCTCTTCAGTTGTTTTCCTTTGACGATTAAATACCTCTTAGGTTATTATCCGATATAGCTAGTGTTTCATATAGATAGAAATATAACCTAGTGGTTTGAACGTTGGTCTTTTGCCTGGGAGAGCCTGCGTTTGTATCGAGACTGCAATTCATTTTTTACAAGGCAATAAGGCTGTGTCTGTTCGCGGTTAATGAAACAAAAATAAAAACAGACATTTAATATTAGTTTATTAATAATAGCTTTGATCCCATATGTCAACCCCTTACGACACTATTTTCGAATTAAAAATATGTTCTTTAGACCAACTTTCCTATCTCTACACCAAATTTCATTTAAATCGGTCCATTAGGTTCGGAGCCTACGCAATACAAAGAAACAAATAATCAAATCTTTTCTTTTTGTATAAGATTATGCATGTATGCCAATGTTCATTGAACTTTAAACACCATTACCGTACGCAAATGCATAGCTTTGCATATAATTATCTCATTGCCAAGTTTCCTTGACGTCATTAATGAAGTGATCACTATTCGTATTGTTACAGATTTAAAAGACTATCCCTTTCGTTTGAGCAATCATGGTTTGACTCCAAGTGTCAAAGATATCTAAGTGTTAAAAATGAATACACTTGCTTCGTCAGAAATTATTACGATGATATTTTCAATCCCGAACACTAGGCTCGAATAACCACACAGAGTAGGAATTGCCGCCACAGAAAGTGGAAAGTCAGATTGACTTAATTATTTTAACTCTAACAAACGAATCTTAATGAAGTATTAACTTAAAAAATATATTTTCAACTACAGTGCGACCACTTTGCTATAAGAATGAATTAGGTAAAACATCACCATAATTTAGAACAATAATTGTATAAAGTGATAATGGAACCATGTTGCGTGGTTCCTTGGTTCCTAAACCGGCCCCTGTGGAATGCCAATGGAACAAAAAGGTCTTGGCATTCAGACGGGATACATCTGCCTGTGTAGAGCGAAGTATCGCAGTAAACAGGGTCAGTGGGTGAACCACTCGGTTTATAAGATAGTATAATGTGCTAGGGTTATCACTATCGGTTATAGGGAAAATTGGCTGCACTTCTGCCTGCTAATCTATTATATTTATTTTTAAATGAAAAACATTCCTCTATATTTCAATTTATTGTATTTAGAAATTTTATGTAACGCATTCGAATCAAATCACAAAAGACGAATGGTAAAAAGATTGATTGCAGGGTAGTTTAGATGCTTCTTAGAAATAATAAACGTAATATTTTTTTTAATTCAACATACACCAGTTAATAGGTATACCATTAAATATAAAGCCTAAGGCAAAACAACGAGCGTTCCCCAAGGGACTTTATCGGGTCTTGCGTTCATTATCGTACAAAACAATAACACAAACACCCGATGACGCTGACATTTCATTTACCACTATCAGAATATAATTATCTGAATTGCGTTAGACATTTAATTACAAAGAGGAATAAAAAATATAAAAACATGTTTAATTGTGTGTTACTACAACTTTATCTTAGCATAATTGAATTCCTGCTTGTTCAATCAATTTAATTTAGAAAACAATTTATAACTATTAAAAAGTTTATTTAATTATTCATAGTTTTTATTCGTCTCGAGAGGCATATTGGAGACCACCGGTAATTCTTAAGTAACTCGGCGTTTGGTTAATTTATACTATTAGTCTTAGATATATAAAAGCTACTCTTCTGTTATTCTTCGATCTATAAGCAGGTATTTCTGTCCAATAATCTTTAGATGAGGAATTACGTTTAAAGTAGGTGGGTGGTAATGTGACTGCACTTTGAGCAACATAATATGTAAAAATAAGGAGAGATATTCAAGAAATATTAATAGCCAAAGAGAAATGAGATTTGAATTGGGGTTTAAAGGTACATAAGATCAATGTATCGGATTGTATTGAAAGTGTTTCTGTTAAATTAAGCGCTATCCAGCTTCTCATCTTATCTTCAGTTATCGGTATACTTGAGCGGCGATACTCTCGAGGGCTGATAGTAAAACGTATGACATTGGTATAAGGACACGATAAAGACGTGCGTGATGACACTCAACTATTGTAAATGTGAGCTTGTTGGGCACTTGTTATTTTATTTCGGCTTATCATTTTAATTATCTCATTGTTAGACGAGAATGATTGATGGTGATAATGAATACTAGTTTCCCCGGATTCTAAATTTATCATTCAATGCTTTTGAGTTAAAAGCTCTATCCATCTATGAGGCTAAGTCAACATCCTCGATCCTTGCACCCTCCTGATCAACGAGATGGTTATGTTAGGTGCTTTCTGTTGCCCAAAGCAGAAGGGCGTTACTTATGCAGCGGCGTCCCAAATACCATGACAAGATTATTCCCACGGTATAGTATGGGTGGAGGAAGAAGTGCCGGTGATGGGTCTATAAAGACGGAACATGCAAAGAGAACGAGGAATAAGGTCCAGCTGATGTATCTCCGCCTTGTGTCTGGAAGTGGAACCGCTGAGGGATTTATAGTGCGTAGTTGCGGTACGCAATGCTCACCATGCGGATACCCACATATCCCGTGGCAAGGCACGGCGACGGGGCATACGTAAATGTATTTTCCCCTCGTACAACTAAAAAAGGTACTTTCTGCTGTAGGTCCCCGAGCTCTGTCGCGCCATATTAATCTGGGTGGAGGAGGTAGTAGACTTATAGCTGAAGGAAACCGTACCCTGGGTTACCATGTTGTTACTAGAATCAATCGTGAAGAGTATTTAAATGTGTTGGTCGCAGAACTGGCTAAAGATTTGATTATTACCCAACTATAAGGAGGGGTTATGTTTTTAGGATGTATCTTGTTTGTTTATTTCCATACGTTTTTGTATTTTAAATAATCATCGATACTATAGTAACCTTTGCTTATGAGTTGTGCTCTAAACGTTTCTTAAAATAAATCCGTTGACAAGGCACGTATCACGTCTGGGAGTTTATTTATTGTACACACTGATCCCCATGAAAGATCGATGTACCTTAAGCGATGTGAATGCTTAACAAATGATTCATCCTATCTACCAATCTATCTCACTTCTCAAAAGTAGCAAATAATAAAGGCACCTGTGACCGACTGATAAGGTTTATCTAATATTTATGTCTGTTGCTACCTCGCCCCAGACGCTCTAAATGGCCTTTGCTCCTTACGTTAAAAAATCTGTGTAAACAAGGGAATTAAAGATAATCACCATTATCCTATCGTAAGTACTTATCATTTTTATCGTAAGTTGAAACACATTTGATAGAACTAATCGGTGTTATCGATGTAACTCAGTTCTAATTGGTTGTAATTTATTGCATCTTTAATATATTACAACCGGATTACATAAAGTTGACAAATCAAATCAAAATCAAACATCGTACATTCGTACATATACAGGCCACGCCACCTAATGAGAGTCGTAGGAACTATTTTGTGAAACCTTAAACAAGGTTTGTGGAGTGAACACATACAAATTTCAATTTTCGCGACTATCAATAAATAAATAATCATTTATTTATGTTTACATGTATAAAACAAAGTATTCATCATCTGCTTCATGATAATCAAAAATTCATAATACATTTTAATACGTACATAACGGATAAAATTGTAGTGCGTACAGGACCAAACATAAGCCCTTTTATACAGAAGATCAAATTCGCTGATACTGATGCAAAAAAATACTGTTTTAAAACACTAATAATGATAAATAATTATTGCAAAAAAGAAAAGGACCAAAAATCTATCCCCGTGGTATACCTACCACAGTTGGTGATTCCTATGGTTTAGTACAAAATATGCAAACACTTAATCCTACTACAAAAATAACCTATCGAATTGACCGCAGTGTTTTAATCGTCATATTGATGGAAGTGTTGTAAACAATAATATATAATGCACATCTCAATCAAACGCTTTAGACAGATCTATGACTTATGAACGTTTGCTTTTCTTGTTTGAATAAAAACATTTAAGTTTGTCGAGAAATGATTTTCAAAATGGCCAATATGCACTATGACGCAAGTCTGGTCACGTGATCATCTATGATAATCAACATAGATGTTTTATAAGTGAACCCGACAGACTTTGTCCTGCCCGGAAAAGCAGCGATTGTACCAGGACTGTTTTGGTATCTCGTAAAACTATGAAATTCCTGCAATAACCTTAAATAATTACTAAGAAACCTTTGTAGGCTCATGCACAACAACTTTGCTAAAGATCATCACATGATCAAACGCATAGTTTACGATTCTCTAAAGGACATACAAACTTTGAAGTTAATTCTTAGTTCAAACTGCCATTTTTATTGTCACAATTGATTGAGTTACGTGTTTCCTTGTTCCAGCTGGTGCAGCAACCCTCAGAATACTGTTGAGCTTCGCAGTTGGTGGTCTTCTGGGAGATGTGTTTCTCCACTTGCTTCCTGAGGCATGGCAGTATGACCTCGCTAATACTAAAGGTAACAAAATTCAAATTATTGAACAGACGAAACATTGTAAGTCTGCTATCATCAATTGTTCTTTACAAACAGTTTCGTTTAGTCGTATGTATATGATATAAAAAATGCAGGAACAATTAGTTCGTGATGATAAATGTTGACTTGGTAAATATTTAAAAGACCAATAATGTAACGATGCCACACATCGAATTATCTCATTAATAATGACATAATGCTAATTAAATTGAAATGGACTAAAACTAGAATTGTAAACTCGTAAAATTTTACTTGTTATGCAGATTTAGGGCCCTGAAGGTCTGCATAACATTTGTATAGCGATGACATTGAGCACGTTTAGGGCCCTAGTCGAATCTGAGCGCCCTTGTTCGTGTGACCAACAAATCACGTAAAGATTTAAAAAAAATATATATATATATATATAATGATAATTAAATTGAAATTTCGTAAAAATATACTTAATCTGCAGAATTAGGAGCCTGAACGTATTAAGTTTGACGAAAACTATTAGAATTCATCGAAGCTAACTAATCGTTAATTTAGTGTAGCCCTCAGATAAGTCTTAATGTTGAAGTGAACGAATGTACGGTTTTTGTTTCTAATGAATCGTTATCAATGAATTCGTCGACACAGCCGAGTCATACAAACAGTTTATAAAGGTTGATGTTCTTTGTGTAAACAAAAACAGTGTTGTGTTGAATGTTTCCTGTTATGTTAACTACCTACCAGCCACAAAGACGGTACTTCCTTAGCAACAAGAAGCCGTGGGATTTTCCCTAAACATAAGAAGTTCCCTAAACATAGGAAGTTGTAGTTTGAATAAATTAGTGGTTTAGTTGTTTGAACGCTGGTTTTCTTAATGTTATCTGCGTTCAAATTCCATATCACTAATTTGTCAAAATTATGTGCGTGTTGTAAATGAATTATTTATTTATTTATGTCCCTTGAAAATACAAAATTAAAGGCAGGCTTAATATTAAAAGCATTCTCTATCGTTTAATTATAATTTGCTTCCATGAAAACATCATGAGGAAATCTACATACATAAGAAGTATAATGAATTTGAAGGTCAGTGAGTGAGGTGAGGTCGTCTTATAGTTCGTAATGTTCTTGAAGTTACACTTTCCAATTAAACTTAGGTACCACAGACTATACCATAGGTCTCAAGGCTAAACTTTTTGTTACCTAGACGTAGACTCGGGAGAATTTGTGTTTTCTGGAGAAACGTGGATGCTACCTGTTAAGCAAGGGGCCGTATCATTGCGGATACGAAATCCCACAACCACAATAGACAGACTAAATGTATATAATAATAAACAAGTGGTGTAATCGAACTCTTATCAGTTATCTACAATACAATCTACGTGTGTCATCAAACTTTTAACCCATTGTCACTTAAGTCGAATGGTTTTCCTCAATCGACTACATAATATTATCTATTAAACTCGATACTATAATTAATACGTTGAGGTTTTGTGTCGCCAATATGAGCGATTCATTAACATATTGGACTTTATTACCATGTGTTACAGTCGTTGTTGGCGTAATGTGCGTTTATGATTCACATCATATCGCCGGAGGTATTGAGTTCCAAGTATGTATAATGTGAGAAAAAAATGTAAACAATGCTTAGTTAGAATATGGATTGTTTGTCACGCGAGTGTAAACACGTGTAGAGACCGTGTTTATTGCTACTATTGTTTAATGAAGCAGCTAACGGGACGTCTGATGGTAAGAAGTCTGGACCGTTTCCGGACGTCTACCAAAGGTATAACCTATAACGAAGTGCTCCCCCCAAATATAAAAAAAAGCGTGCGCGTATCAATCAGGACGCCCGACAGACGTAATAACTTAAAATAATCTAAGTTGAACTACATATTTAATATTGAAATTGTTTACCCCACTCCTCAAAAGATGGCCCTGTACAGAATCCTGAATCACGCTAACGACTGTACGTTCAGAGCCCCTAGAGAATAATCTTAGCGGTAACCGTTCACGCTCACGTCATTTAAAAAATGTATGGTAATGACAGTCTCTAGAAAGATTATATGCTGTCACGCCAAAAACCTTTCCGCAAATAATAAGCGGTGTTTTCGCTTATTTCTTGGCCAGTACTTACACGCGGCAATGCCTTTGGGGTCACGGACGTCTATGGTAATTTACCTTACGGCGTAATTTACCTTCGGGTGTGCAATACAAAGCAAACTACATATAAGGTAAGTCTAAGCGCGCTCTATAGCTTTCACAATTTGATTTTCAAGAGGTATTCCCGGAGCGCTATGACATGGGGTTCTTCAAAAAAGGTGTAAAAAGAGTTCTCACACAGAGCCGGCGTTGAATTGACGACTCCTCCGGTGTTGCTCATGTCCATAAGGAACGGTGACCACTTACCATCAAGTGGTCCGTCAGCCTTTCGCTAGCCCATAAGGCTTTAAAAAAAACTATTCATCCATCCATCGGCCTTTAGACGTCCACTGTTGGACTTAGGCTTCCCCTCTCGCCACGTTATTACGGAAAAATATTGTGTTGCAAATTGTATTTACGTCGCATAAATAATAAGTTCAGAAATAGTCATCTGCGAGTCATCGTTGAACTATAAATATAAGTATGGGCAGCCAAACGAAGGTGCCGCCTGCAGTGCCAATGAACTGCGTGTGTTAGTTTGTGTGAATGTATGCATTGTGTCTCCTAGCAATTGTTTAAATAATACTTGGTAAATAATTTAAAAAATATAATAAATAAACTGCCATACATTACTGTACCAAACCAGGGTTGACTGGTGGACAATGCCATTAAGCATTGAGTCATCACTCATTTATGAGGTGACAATAAATAAATAACTCGATCCAAAATACATGTATGTTCCCCGCGTGGAAATTAGTGTATCACAAAGTATTTCCGCGTTAATAGCGACCGCGAGACCGTTCTGGCTAATCTCTTTTACGGCTGGACCAATTTTTACGGGACTTCCACTGGAGGATAGAGAAGGTTGTGGAGCAACATACAGGCTGATTTTTATCTTAGACTACCCGCGGGTTCAGGATTTAAGCGGCAAAAACTGTGCCAAAAGAAAGAGGAAAGATTGTTTACAATTAGAATCCCACATCATCCGTGTTGAACATAGGTTACTCTTCTAGTTATTTTACTTTTCTTTATTACTTACTTGTCACCTATTTGTGCAGTTGTCCGCTATTTTTGTTACATCCGTTTAATATCAAGTATATTATAACTACTACATATACAATTATATTACTTCCATTACTTCGCCCGCGTGGAAAGCTCCCAGCAAGCGAGATTTTTTAACATGAATCGTATGTAAGTCAATTGACATAAAATCGTAATGCACTATTGACTTTAACCTTCTCAAGGTATTGCACTATCTTTTAGTAAAAACCGTACAAAAATCCGTTCAGTAGATTTAGACAAAAGGGGCACATACATATGAGGGCTTTGTTTTACAATAAGTATAGATATATTAATATATGTTCACCCTACCTTTTTTAAAAGCTCTTACAACTTCATTTCTACCTAAAGATAGTTTAGTAGAGATCGCTGCTTAGCGATAAGACCGCCTTTTGTACTGTCTCGTATATTGTCCAACTTGTTTTCCTTTTGTCTACAATAAAGAGTAGTCTATCTATCTGTCCATCTATATATCCTTATCTGTACTCCCTGCGACTGTTTGACCACAGACGTTATCCAATTGTACGATTATGTGCATACACTGTAAAAATAACGATATGTACAATAAAGATAAATGGAATTGAACTCAATTATCTGTTTGACATTGGCAGTATGAACGTTATACATTAATGTTTTAATTCATTGAACTCGATATAACATTTTTTTTTCTTATGAAGATAGAAATATAATATTTAATTCGTTGAACAAGTCACGTCGTTTAAAATAATAGTTTGTTATTAAAAATATTAATTAAACAGCGTGGTGAATAATTTAAACTCTCTCAGGGTGAGAGGGAGACTCAAGCCCCAGTAGCAGAACAATTATGGGTTGAGTTATATCTATCTTCTTCTTCTACTTCTACTATATATATAAAATTCTCGTGTCACAGTGATAGTTGCCATATTCCTCCGAAACGGGTTTACCGAATTTTATGAAATTTTGTACGTACATTCGGTAGGACTGAGAATAGTATCCTGTATAGTTATTTATAAGGGGGGCCAACAGCCAATATTATTTCCTTTATTACGTGGATAAAATTATTTAAATATTTTTATTAATGATGTGGCACCAAAGAAATACATACAACCCGCACTTTCCACTTTTATATGACGAAACAACGTTTACGGGCTCAGTTAGTACTTATTATAAAACAAAGTCCCCTCATGTATGTGTGTCCCTTTTTCTCAAATTATACTGAACGGATTTTTTTACGGTTTTTACTTAAAGATAGTGCAACTTTGAGTAGGTTATAGGCAATAGTGCATTACGATTTTATGTCAATTCACTGAAATATAACGATTAATGTTAAAAAATCTCGTTCGCTTCGAGCTTTACATGCGGGCGAGGCCGTGTGCACAGCTAGTTTATTTCATATAATAACTATTGTTATGTAACAATATCGTCAATTTACACAAATGGTGTGATCCATTGTGTAAAACCAAAGGTATCTTTTGTTTCATCATTTGACAGTGAAACGTTGTAATTAATATGTTCTTGTTACAATTGTTTTTGTAACTATTATGCTTTTGTTTGTTCGTATTATTGACTCGTAAATGTATTTCTTACGTTGACAGCGCCGGCCCGCGCCACCGCAAATTGTTTTTCATTTTTAACACATTCTATAAACTTTGCATTTACCTTCAATTACCATTTCAAACGAATATTTTTTTAAAAGAAGAAACATTTCTTCTGTCATAGTACTTCCACAAAGTAATTACAATGTAAAGTTAGATCGTATTGACGTCGTTCAATAAATATATGCCGCAGCGATGCATAATTTCTATGTTGAAGTCCTTAATTAAACGCCATCTATGGACAATTTTCTGAAGTACTTTTGGA
>DWPQ01001320.1:0-12539 GCA_018251795.1 Perichares adela | reverse complement strand
CTACATTAGCGAAGATTGTCAAATACAGATGTAATACATATTCAAAGTCATGTCGGATTACAGGGGGCGCCGGATTAGACAGGGGCCGGATTATCGGGGGTCCACTGTATTAGTATCTCTATGGTATCTCACCAGTGGAGTACACCTGGGTGCAGTCGGCAGTCCTGTTCTGCACCAGCTCCAGCTGTGGAAGCTCGATGTTCTCGTCTACCACCAGCGGCACGTCGGGGTCCCACTGGAAGATCAGGTCGTCTGTTGTGTGCGACACTGGAACAGAGAGTGAGAATGAGATGAAACGGTTTTAGTTATTTATTGTAGACTAGTGAACCGCCCTCGCTTCGCTTCGGGACCCGTAGGTATCAGCCGCGTAGGTCCTGCTCCCGTAGGAATCTCGGGATAAAAAGTAGCCTATGTGTTATTCTAGAACATACGCTATAACACTGCCAAGTTTTATCAAAATTCGTCAAAATGTAGTGACCTTCAGTGTTGAACAAGGATGTGATGACCTGCCACCATCATACGTATCATCTACTTGTCTGTTTGCTATTCAGATAAAAAAGAGTGTTCCATAATTTCCACAAATATGACAGTTTGAAGTCTACCAACAAAACAACAACAAAAAAATATATTTTTATGACGTCGCTTAATAAATTCATGAACCGTTAATTTTCACCATTTTAACACCAGCCCCTAATTTTAATACCAATATTCACTAGAAATAATTTTAAATGCAAAACGACGTTTGTAGGGTCAGCTAGTCTAGAATGTACGGAACTTTAAAAATCTGAAGTGGCACTTACCGTGCGCCCGAATGTACCAGGTCGCGCTCAGTTTACTTTACAATATAAAACGGGGTAAATTCAACCACGGGGCTTGTTTACTGGGAATTTATTTACAAATTGAAATAACAGTAATAAGCGGGAGTTTCCGCCGGTGCTTTTAATTCCGAGCGTTGAAGTACTCCGAGTGTAATTGAAACTTCACCCGGTTTGTAAGAAAATTGCGAGACTTAAAATGTCTGCCCACAAGCAGTAGGGAATATGATAGCTAGTGGTTACGGTGAAGAATGGATATCGTCCGAAGACGTAGTCGGAACTCGACCAAGAAGGAAGCGGGAACCTGTTCTATTTTATACTAGCTCGCCTGTATTTTATACGTCGCAAAACTTTTCCCACATAAATCCGAATCCCGCGTGATTTCTAAGTTAAAAGGTAGCCTAAGTTACTCTTTATTACATTAACTATTTTCCAGTGAAAGTCCCATCAAAATCGGTCCAGTCGTTCCAAAGATTACCCAGAACAAATAGACAGATGCCTGAATCACGTATAATATACACAAGTTCCGAACACAGAACCATAGTAAGCTACAGGAGATCTCCCTTTGCAACAATATATTACAAACAGACACTCCAATTTTATTTAGTTGTATAGACTACTAGACCCGGCAGACTTTGTCCTGCCCGACAAAGCAGCGACTGGATCAGAATAATCTTTTTTTTGAATATTGTTTTTATGTATCTCAGAAAACAATAAAATATCAGGAAAAACTAAAAAAAACATGGGAAAAAGTAACCTATGTTTATCCCAAAACCTTTAAGTATTTAGGCATATGAAATTTTATCATTATCCGTTCAGCCGTTTGGTCGTGATCACGCCACAAACATACCGATAGTTACTTTCGCATTTAAAATATTAGTTTTATAGTTTTATTTAAATAGATACGAGCAAATCATTCGGCCATGTTTACATCAATAAATAGTGTGACATTGGCGAATATTGATTGCACAGAGCATCTATAAAGCAGAGGCGTCATCAGAAGTGTACCCTCGACACGATTGTTCTAGTGACCGCTGAATGTCAACTGTTATTTCCTGTTGTCATATAGTTCCGGTATATACTACTAGTGAACTAGTAACGCCATCTCGCTTCGGTTCGAGAAATTATTCGTTAGTTTTACAAAAACTACCCGCTAACAATATTTTCTATTTATTTAGACACTTTATTGATCACCAAGAAGTCTTTTGCCTTCCGAACCGCGCCAGTAACTTATGTGCGTATTTGAAATTAATTTTCACTTCCTTTAGCGAAGGAAATTAATGTAAATTTAAAAGATACGCTGAGTAGTTTCTTTCGTCGTTTCTTCTCCTTAAAGGCAAAACATCTTTTCGAAACGGCAGTAGAAGCAAGATATGACGTGCATAAATGTATCAATAACACCTACATGAACAAATGATTTTGAATTTGAATTTGAAGGAATATCGTAATCATCACAACTCTTAATTGTCCCACTGCTGGGCTCGGATCTCCTCTCGCACTGAGAGGGTTTAAGGTCATAGTCCACTACGCTGGCTAAGTGCGGGTTGGCAGACTTCATACATCTTCGAGAACTTATTATGGAGAATTCTCAGGTGTGCGCGCCGGGATCGATCGCACGACCTCCCGTTCGGGAGACCGACGTTCGACCGCTAGGCCATCACTGCACTGAATATCGTAAGGAACCCTGCATACCTGATTTTATCGAAGGTGTGTAAAGTCTGCCAACACATATTTGACCAGCATGGTGTACTATGGCATTACACCCGTTCAATATGAGAGGGGAGTGTTGTTGTTGTTTCTGATGGAGATTTTGCTGTTGGCCCTAGCGGCCTTTACAGCTTCACGCGGACAGAGAGGCGAGCGTGGAATGCTCAGCCAGAGAAGAACTTAAATTAACGAGGAGGGGAAACCTCTTCGAAAAATTGGGGCTGAAGAGGGGAGTCAAGCCCAGTGGAACAGTTATGGATGATGAGTTAACAAGCTGGTTAACAAAAGCGTTAACGTCGGCTTCTAATAGATATAAATAAAACCGTTAACTCATCCGACCATCGAGCACGAGTCAAGTGGTTTAACTCGGTACTTTATTTTGTAGAGTTTCTTTGTCACACTCTCTTCCTTTGTGTAGAGAATGCGCTCTTCTCGTTCTATTTTTTGCTGAGAGTAACAAAAATAAGCGATCTTTTAGATAAAATCACACGATTCACTTATTTGTAGAATCGAGTATACATTGTGTTGAAAATAGGATTTGTTGCGAGGGTTGTTATCGTGAGTGACTAGCAACAATAAAATCCTAGTTCCTTCATAGACAAATTTTTTACGTGTTTTTGAGTGAGAGAATTTCATTACACCGTTAAAAAATTCCAAGAAGATTTCTTATGATGTCAACTTAAAAAAAAGGAAAACTATAAGATGGAATGGTAACAGCCTTAATTATCGTAGTTATGCTTTATCAATATCGAAGCAGTAAGAAGCATGTTTAGTTGGATATTTTTTTATATCTCTAAGTCTATTGTTATTTAGAGCCTCGCGACTAGGGATATATTAGGAATAGATCGTAACATTTGAGAAAAACTGCGATACTTTAACCGCTGTTCCTGATAAGATAATCATTTTCTTGATAACGATAGATATGTATGTTGAATGAAGAGTTCCGAATTCAATCTTCGAGGTAAACTTTTCCTTATTACTTACTTCCTCTGGGTCGTTTTAAGGATTTATGTGCGATCTTCCAATCAAAATAAATCCGAGTATGAGTGTGGGTAACAAATACACACTTTCTTAGAATTATTATATATCGTTGACCATAAAACAGATTTCATTTGTACAAGAAATGGCGCATCATCGCGTTAGGTTTTTAGAAAGAAAAGCTTCTATAGAAAACGTCAAGTTAAACAACGTATTCAGTAAGCGTTGACATAGTCATTCTCTTTTGAAAATCTCGCGGAATCCGTGATAAGTAGATACATAATTATTGCTTTAGGCACCAGCTCCCGGCGCGACATTTATTCTTTTATACTGACATCATTACCGGCTCGCAGTCGTTGGATGGGGGGCGCAGTTCTGAAGGGAATTCTATAATTATGTTCATGGATATTAAAAATAATGCAGTTTCGTTTTGAAAAATTTCACGATGGTCATACTTGCTAATTGTATCGCGACATCCATTCGGTTTAAAACTTTTCGAAGTTCCTTGTTAGAGATAGGCCTCTCCTAACATGTGTTAATCAGACTGGTTCTATGTCTTCTGAAACCCGCAAATAACTTCTGTCTTCTTCAGATCGTCATTTAACGCCATTGGTGCGAGGGCGCCCTGTAAACCTTTTACCAGGACGTGGTCGCCATTCGGGGAACTTTCTCTAACAATATCTGTTCTGCGAAATATATGGTCAGCATATTGCTAATTTGTTGCACGATGACATAAACTATATTTGATGTATTCGCTTAGCCCGGGTCATTATTATCATTTCAAGGTAATTTAGCTCATAATTCCCGTAAAAAACGTTCCCATTGTAATAGGTTCATCTTCGCTCATAGGCCTCCGTCACACCATACTGAGATATCCCCGCCCAAGTGAGCTGCCAACACATCCGACACATCTGACTCTATGTGTATTAATACTAAGCTTAAACTTTTCCGCTATTTGGATAAAATCGGCATTTACAAACTAATAGATAAACACACCAATCATCGTATAAGCAACTAATTATGGATATCTTATCGCTTGTATGGGTAAATTACGTTTACTTAGACATAGTAATGTAAGACTTTACATTTTACGTCAGAGTTCCAAGGGATTGTTAAGGCCAAGTTTCTAATCCAAGTCTATACAGTTTTATTACATTCCATACACTCTCGTTACCAGTATTTTTACATTATTTAAATTGCTCAAAACAATAGTAATACCTTAAAATCCAAAAACCCCATAGTCCAATTACATTTATTATCTGATGAATCCCTCTAAAAACAGTTTAACATCGGACATTACGTCAATGTCACAGACAACTAAATTAAATGAGATATAAGTTATTAGTTGTCTGTGCTCAATATTGTTCTAATAACAAGTCACACATATCTTACAATACCGGTTATATTTATGGCAGTATGATAACAATAAGGGAAATAAACAAAATACAGCCTTTCCTTTGCCCTTATACCAAGGAAGGGAAATAACTAAACAAAGTACCCCGTTTCCCCTTGCCCTCAAACCACACAGCTAAGTAAAGCATAATCAAGCTCCAACCACAAAGTCAGTCGCTGAAGAATCAAAACAAGCGACCGAGTGGTCCGTATTTATGGATCATCCAGGCCTCTCCGATCGCGACAACATTAAGGCCCCAATCGCCGAGCCCTCGAACCATCTCGCGATGAAAAGGAGCTGACTTCACAGGCACAGAGACGTCGAGACTCTTGCCCTACATTTTACGTGGCCCTCGAGAAATCAATTTTCTGTATCGTCCCACAAACTCCACCCACAGATCGAGTGGTATGGATGTTTCCGATGAAGTGCTATTGTTGGAGAGTAATTTCAGGGTCTGCGTCGTCAAATGGCAACGTATTTTACTGGAGGTTTTTTAATATTTTGTCGCATTAACTAAATTGAGACTTTAAGAACGTATTACAATACAATACACTTTATTGCGCACACCAAAATGAAATACATGTACACAAAAGGCGGTCTTACCGCTAGGGAAACGATTTCTACCAGACAACCTTTATTACTTAATTCATGTTGGTTTGTTGAATTTTATGAAGACATTCTTTCTTGCTGTATACATTCTGTAGTATACCAATTGTAGCGACTGATACACATATTTCTTCTGAACTGTAAGTCTGTTTTTTTTGGGTTAAGGCTATCCTCGAGTTTGAGCCAATTTCATCTTCTTATGGTGCGCCCTATTCGCCATCCAACTAACAATGCCAATAGCCCTATACGTCTCTCGAGATCTAGAGATTCCTTCTTTCAATACCACCCTATTGAATTCCGGCGCCACTTATTCAGTTATTATTCAGTTTGGCGAGGTTATTTGCTTCCTTTCCTAGCTACCTACAATTTTTTCAAACTTGGAGTGAAATGTTTTCAATGTGTATCGGTGGTAGTAGTGACAGGCTTGTTTGTCATAATTTTGTTCTTCAGACAGCCATAAAGGATGGCATTTGAAAATAATTATTTATGCATTACCCACAACTCATGCTATTTGTATACAATAGTAACAACACAATTGCTATATGTTATTTGTAAGTGATAGTACCTAACGTTCGCTTAAGTGCATTTATACCAAGATCTAATGGCATACAAATCAAAGCCTATTTGCAACGGTGTGTTTGTCCGAGATCTCGAGGATTCTTCTTATGCGTCGGAAGGTACCCGAGGGGGTCTTACAGGGTAAGTATCCCAAAAAACCCGAAACCTACAGGGAGTTCGGATATATTGAAGGAGATTTTCCTCAAAACCAAAAAAAGGTTCGTTAACTAATTTTCGTTGACTACCACCTAGGAACAAATAGTCGTCTGTAACACAATTATCTGACTACGAATCATAACCTTGGTTCCCTCTTTTCTAGGCAAGGTAACTACTGAGCCGCCAGTTCATAATAAAAGCTCAAAGTCAATGTAAACAAAGCCAACACTTTAAATTTAGCCTTAGCTTCAAAGTAAATATATTCCGAAGCCAAACTCTCTAACCCCGATTATAATTAGAGGCGGGAGTGGCCGGCAGACGGGGCCCGATGTAGCGCGACTCGAGGGCTCTCTGGCGGCACTGAATGAGTAACGACTCGTGAGGGTGCTCCGGGGACGTTCTTATCATCGTGCGACACGCGTGGCCGCTTTCTCTAGAGGATGAAGGTCGTCGTTCCTGAACTTTATTATTAG
This sequence comes from Perichares adela, assembly GCA_018251795.1. NCBI lineage: Eukaryota > Metazoa > Arthropoda > Insecta > Lepidoptera > Hesperiidae > Perichares > Perichares adela. Next base: position 5,853 of record DWPQ01001320.1, on the reverse strand, counting down.
AGAACAGAAATGGAAAGGTCATCTTTATTTAAAGCCTGTTTTGTCATTTCATTGTGTGCATTTTTATTAATAAACTAGCCTACTCCCCTATAATTGTGAAAAAAGTAGCCTATGTTCATCACGGATAATGTCGGCTTCTAATGGTAAAATAATTTCTCAAATCGGCCATGTAGTTTCGTAGCCTATTCAATTCAAATAAACAAACAATCAAATCTTTCCTCTTTACAATATTAGTGTAGATAAATAACAATAAACCTATACAATGTGTTAGTCATAAATCGTCTCAAAGTCAGTCTGCCAATTCGCCCTTAGCCAGCATTGTGGATTATGATCTATGCCTCACAAACTGTAGGAAATATATTTATGATCCTTACGTACAATACTAGCTGTAACTGAAAAATTACTTGAATTTACCAGGACTTTCGTCATTTGTTACGTTTGGGGTTACACTTAAGCCCTTCACGTGAATCACCTTGACTATTGGTATAACATGATAAGAGCCGTGCACTGGTTTTAAAAACTATCCGATTCAGACAGAAAAACGAAATGGAGTGAAGGTTCTCGTGACTATCCATTACTGATACAAACGCTGTATTGTGTTTTAATTGGGTTTCGAAAAAGTCTATTACCGTTCCAAGGTTCGTTTTTCAACTGTAGACAATGATCTCTGATGTCTGCTACAAATTGTTCCTATTTTTAGCCAAGATCGGGCTATTGAAATTCAACTACCGTCAAACCTAGTTCGAGTGAGTGAACCGGGCTTGTCGGACGATTAGCACACAGCGTAGCGTGATGGTGTCAGTGGAGAGAAACTGGATCCGTGTAGGATCAGGAATATTTCGGGCCTGTCAAATTGATTGAACGGTGTGGAGATCAGTCAGTAAGTCCCGTAAAGAAACAAGTTAGGTTAAATAACTCTATCACCATGAAAGAGTATCTGACTGGGTCTTAGCAGTGGACTGCAATTTCTGCTGGTAGACGAGGTCCTATGGTACGTATGTTCGCCTAACTCCTTCTAAACGACTTGACCTATTTGGATTGGAGTTGTCAACAGTATCGTCGAGTTTTACTCGGTCTTACAGAGCCTTTGACCTCCAACAGAATAATCTGGCGTAATTACATCTTCAGTTGCCGAATAAGATGCACTACGAGCATGTGGGATTAGTTTCTTAAGTTCGATAATTTCTGTTATGGATCTCCTGCCAGTCAAAATTCTACATGATAAACGACTCATATAAAACGAGCGCTCCAGAAATTTTGTTACTAAGTTCATCTATCCGCGACAATAGTTGCTTAACTCGGTCAAATTTTGATTGTTAACGTCAGCTCTGCTATGCTTAAAGCTTTACACTTTTGATGTTTAAATTTTAAATTTGGTTATAAACTTAACATAAAAATTAAATGATATATTTTAGGCATACCTGGAACTTCATCTGTCGTACAAAAATCGTGATCGGTCGCTAAGAATAGAAAAGGAAGTCGCATTTGAGGCTTATTCACTTCTTACTCAGTCAGGTTATGCAACAAAGAGATGACAACGCGACAGGGAAGTTCGCTTGCGGAGTGCACAGCCGCTTTGTCCCGTGCAGAACACTGGGGCTACTTTGTTCTCTGTATGTGACGTAATTGCTCAACTTTACAACGTGACTTTTTTTGACGTGAAAAGCTCGCTTTCACTAGAGCTAGTGAAACTTTTTTACCTGTTGTGTTCCAGTTTCGAAACTGTTTGTTAAGTTTATATTGTTTCAATTTTATGGCATATATAAAAGTATCTCAAATTGTTTGTTTAGACATTACATATGGACGACAAGGCAAATCTTGAAGTTACATTTTTGTAAATAACTCAATGACGACGCAACGAAAAAAAATTACCCATCTGAAAGTAGGTGAATATTGCTACCGAAGGATACCGATTACACAGAGGGAAATGTATTGCCGGTGAACAAAAAAGCGGTGATGTCGTTCTCATCATCACTGTAACCAAAATACGCAAAACTTTTCGCGGTAAATAAACATCTTAAAAGCAGGGTAGTAGCTAACATTTACAACATACTTCAACATGTAACAGACCCAAACGGCTTCTAATTAGAAAGACTGTCGCCATTGTCTGCTCCGTTCTTCTCACAAATTATCGCAATTTCTGAAGAACAACCTAACGTTTAGGCAGAAAGTATTCTATCATCGACCGCTTCCAGCAAAAAGACTGACATCATTGTCAGCTCCGGTCATTTTACTATTTTGACAGATATTTCCTGAAGTTTGAAGGACAAGTTTTGGCGTCCCGCGTCGTCCTGAATGAAAGGAAATAATAAAATAGCATTACTCACGGCTCTCCATCTGTAGTTTGCACTCCTGCGTGTCGTGAGGGTAGATGATGAAGTTCATGGCGCAGGATAGCTTCAGAGTCAGCTTCACCATGTACAGGATGGTCTTATCCTTGTACAGCCACACGTAGTGGTTGGGGATCGTCATGGTCTGGAAGGTCACCGACTTAGCGTTCTTGAAGAACGAGTCCGGCCGCCACATGTGCTTCAGCCAGTCCACTTCTAGTAATCTGGTGATAGAAATGAAAATTTAGTGTTAGTTGTTGGTATGAGCTATATTTACTTCTGGAGTTGGAGTTGTTATGGAATCTTCCAATCAAGCTTGTTTTCGCATATTTTCGGACTTCCAAATTAGCTATTTAAAAATTGTAAATGGCTGTATGACAAATTCTATAACTATGACCTGATATCAGGCTTCTTGGCTGACAGTATGTTGGTAATATATTTGATGTTGCTGATGTAGTTGCGGTTACCATTAAGAAGCCCGTCTACTTGTCGGCTAGTGAGATAAAAATACATACCTATATTCTGAAGTCATGTTCTCAGGAAGTCTCAGTCGAAAGTCCTTCCATGTTTGTGCGAAGAAAATATCGGCAGCATACGTCTGTAAAACATAAAAATTACAATAACGCGAAGCATCATTAAAATTGCTAACAGGCTGTTGAAAACCGGTTAATGAAGTTAGTAACTGATCAAGTGCGAGTCGGACTCGAACAGACACCATTTAGGTCGTCCATTACTTTAATTGTAGATAATGCATATTAAAATATCACCCACACTGATGAAGCCAGGCAAGTAATTGCCCTAACACCATGGATGACTTACTTCAGGATTAAACTGGGAACATCACCCCATGTTTTAATCCACCAGTATAACCACAGATAACCCAGCGAAATTCAAAACCATGAACCTTACAAAATTAATAACAAAACTGTAATAATGTCAAATCTGTACATCAAACATTTTTGAAAACTTATATTTTAGTACGCTTTCTTATCTATATGAGGACAAAACAAATTTTTCTGGAAAATTTGCCTGTTTGGTTATAACCAGACCACGGGAAAATCATAGAAAACATAATATTTATTACACTTAGCAAATGTATAGCTGACATAGGTGTATCATTAAGATATCTTTAGTTATGAACTAGAATACTTTTTATTCCAAGAAATGGATGAATTCCCATGGTACTAAGGATAAAAGATAGCATTGTAGTCCTGTTATGAAATTGATTTAATAAACCAAGATACCAAATAATGAATACTTTAATACAGATACGAGACTCGACACTCAAATAATAAAATGGTGTAAACATGAAACTTATAGTGCCTGATGAAAATAAATAGCAATTGTGTTTATTGCGGGTTAGTGATATTTTCACACATACCTAAGGAACATACTTATGATAGTAATAATAATAAAGAAAAAATGTTTTTTCTCATTTGATAATCACAGAACAAAGTTTGCTTGCAAATAATTAATATGAGTTGCGGTTGTCCGGAATCCTAAAGTGAAAATAAACGTTAAAAAATATTTTTCTACGACGAGTATTATTTAATAAAACAAGATCGCGTTCTATTGAATTAAATAAACATTGACAAGAGCTCTTGCACCGTACAGGTAAACATACTGCAACCGAAATATTGCATATTCTAAAGAGGGGTATATTAGTGGTCGTGAAGAACTTTACCGCAATGCATAAGTACCATTATTAAGTAGGAATTTAATGAACTGAGTGACCTCCAAAAAATGAGTCTAACACGATTGCCTCATCCTATTCAGCACCGTTAATCACCAAGTCTGGGCTGAACCTATTTATTCCTCTTTAGTATTTATTTATAACTTATAATTATAATTTAGTTATGCTCGTGGCTCTGCCAAAGTAGAAATCAGATCATTGCAAAGTTTTTCCCACGTAAATCCGAATCCCTCGGGACTTCTAAGTACCTAAAAGAAATAGCCTAAGTTACTCCTTGTTATATCAGCTATCTTTCAGTGAAAGTCCCGTCTAATCGGTTCAGCCGTTTCAGAGAGTAGCCGGAACAGACAGACGGACAAAAATTGTAGAAAATGTTATATTGGTTCACTTATGTACCGTGTATATACATGTGCTTTTAGTAAAAAGCGGTTATTTCAATATTACAAACAGACACATTTTTTTGAGATGTATATATTATTATTCAATCAAATTCAATAACAGAAATCGAATCACATAAAGGAATTGGAAAAGTACAAAAATTTATACGCCTAATAAAAATTACTGAGCAAAGTTACAAGTAACAATTTCACTTAAACATTTAAAATATAGTCAGTACAGAATGAACTAGTGAAGAAACGCAATTAATTTAAAACTTTACCATATTTTATTTAATCCCTAGTTTGTTCTCAGTTATAAATAGAAAAGCCGAAGCATTTTCCGCAGAGCTGCTATACACAGAGCCGTGTCGGTTGTTTGCACTCCAACCATCGAGACGGATCGCGCTCGGCGAACCAAACCACCATTTATTACAACGAGATCTCCTGTTATAAACAATGGAGCTTTTATTATATCTTCTAACGAGGAAAGGACGAACCATTTACATCGTTCTGTTTTATTCGATCACTCGAATATGGAAATCTTAGCTGTTTTCTTGTCTGTCATAAAACGCGTGATTGAAGGATTGCTATATAATAACTTCAGGCGCTAGTTTGTGATGTGTTACACATAATTCACCCTAGGTGACCCCACAAACGTTGCTTTACCATATAAAAGTTTAAATTAGCATCATTTTTAAAATTATGAACCGATTGACATGAAACAAACACTAAATGTTAAGTGAAACTTACCGCAATCTAGTGGACACCACATCTAAATCGAATAAGCCGTTTCTGAGATTAGCGTGTACAAACGCATAGACAAACAGACAAATATTTTAACAATCATTGTATTGGGTACTATTGCGTTAATACAGTTCCCAATTTTTTCTCATCACAGACACAGAACACAGACATCGATCCGGTACATTTTTATTATATCTATTGATGATTGGATATAATTGGATTATTAAAAAATAATCTGTATACACGTTGTCACTTCCCATCAGAGCCCCTAGACAAAAATCTTACAGGTAACCGTTCACGCTCACGCCATTTTAAAAATGTATGGAAATGTTACGGGTTGCAGAAAGGTTTTTGGCGTGACAGCATATCTTTCCGCAGGGACTGTCATTACCATACATTTTTAAAATGGCGTGAGCGTGAACGATTACCGCTAAGATTTTTGTCTAGGGGCTCTGGTGACGATAAGCTATAAGTTTTTCCTAACTCAATTTAAAATTCTAAGTAAGTAATAAAAACAAAAAGATACATAAATAGTTTAAAAAAATCTTATATTGTATAAGAGATAGAATACTTTTTATTGTATATTGAAATCGTATTAAAGACTAGCTGACCCCGCCAACGTTGTTTCGCCCTTTTTCACATTTTCCATTATTTCTTCGCTCCTAATAGTGGCAGCGTGATGTTATATAGCCTATAATCTTCCTCGATT